>APFE030794008.1:0-11556 GCA_000404065.3 Pinus taeda | reverse complement strand
TCAGTTCCTGTCATTTCTGTTTGTCTATATGTCTCTACCTTGTAGCTTTTGATAAAAAAGGAGCGCATCTGAATTTGACCAAGAAGATCAGCGAAAAGGGATGCAGGGATGATATTTGATACGGCCATCACAGGTATTTATTGTATATTCATATTGATATTTATGATTTATTTTTTGGTTTTGGTATCATAGATTAAAATAGAATTTTTAATTTTATTGTCTTTTATGTCTATTCCATCTCCTCTTTCACTACCTACCTTGTATAATGTTAATGTTTTTAAATCTTTGAATCTTTATAATTTGTTATTTGCTCCCATCTTTATGCTCTTTCTCCCTCCATCTCATTAATCTCCTTTTTCTCTCTTCGATCTTTTTTCTCTGTTCTGTTTGATAGCAATGTTCTTTGTCTAAAACCAACTGCGGTATTTATCGTTAAACATTTTATTCCAGTACTTAATCCTCATTAAAATTATAATCGGACCTTTTCACTACAATCAGGCAATGTAAACAACGGAATTCAGAGTACGAATCAATTTTGATTGTTTTAAGTAGGCCTTTCTTCAGAGGGGGAAATCCCCTTTGGAAAAACTTTATATTACAATTTGATACAATTATATTACAAAGAGATATAATTTATGTACATATGTTGCGTTAGCAATCCAGAAAATGTTTAACAATCCTTGCGAACAACTATCTGACATATATATGCGATTTGGAACGCGAGTGAGAAGAGCAATATTACACTGTCCCAACAACCCAGGACAACAACGCGAGCGTGAGAAGGGCAACATTACACTGTCCCAACTACCCAGGACAACAACGCTGTACAGTTTTAGGTAGGCTTAGAAAAATAGGGAAATGCATTTTCAGAAGATTGTTGGATATTGCCACTTCAGTCTCATAATCATATTATTAATAAAATGATTAAATTTATCAACGCTCATCCATTGCAGGAGTTTCAGCTTCTGCTTCCATTTCCGTGCCTCCTACGACTGCAGTCCGTACCACCGTCTGTGATAAAACCTCCATAATGTCGTTAGTTCTTTGTCTGAATGTCGTCTCCCAAACTCTGGTGAAACATCAACTCTATATCATTCCCTATTTCACCTCTTAAGTTGTTTTTGAGCTATTCTAACATTGCATTTTATTCTGAATTGATGAATCTTTTCCAACCTTTAGAAGTTTCTGGACTCTTCCATATATTTTCCCTATCTGCGTCAACTTGTTAAGACTTAATTTCTTCTCACAATCATCATCCAGAAGAGAGATTTCTCTTTTTATTCCATTTATTTATCTTTCAACCTCAAGTTACTTATTTTAAATATTTATATAAACCATTTTTTGATTTTTTTGTTTTTAATATTTGATTTTCTCATTTTAAATAGTTAATTTATTCAATAAATATTTATATTAAATTATTAAATATATAATGACTAAAACTAATATAATTTAATTAAAGTTATTGTTCTATATTCTATGGTATTTGGTTGTGTCATTTATATTTATATGGTTATTAGTGAATGTGTTTTTTACTTAATTAGTGTAATTGAATTGTGTAATTATATTTACAGTTGTATAATTATTTATTGATTTGAAATTATATAAAAATATTTTTGTAAATTGAATTTGTTGATTTATAATTTATTATTTATAAAAAGCATATCTTTGTACTATTTTGTTCTATGTAATTATTTATTTTTTTGGAAATTGGATGATAGAAAATAGTTTATTCAAAGTGAGAGAGATAATGAAAGTGAGGGGAGAGAGAGAGAGAGAGGGAGGGAGGGGGGCAGAGGGAGCAAGAGGTGGAGGGATAGAGGGCGAGGTGATGAGACAGAGAGTGGGAGAGGTGTAGGGAGAGGGGAAAATAAAGAGATAGATGTGAGGGGAGAGGGGGAGAAGGAGAGGGAGGGGAGGGAGAGAGGGAGAGAGGGGAAGAGGAGGAGGGAGAGGAGGATAGAGCAAGAGAGGGGCTGCGAGAGAGGGAGAGAGAGGAAGACAGTGGGAGAGGGAGAGGGAGAGAAAGAGCGAGAGAGTAGTTGAAGGGGAGGGAGAGGAGGAAAGGGCAAGAGAGGGTGAGGGCTAGAGGGAGAGGAAGATGGAGGGAGATAGTTTGAGAGAGGAGAGAGAGAGCGAGAAGGAGTGAGAGGGAGAGAGATAAAGAAGAGAGGGGAGTGAGAGGGGGAGAGAGAGGAAGGGAGAAGGTGGGGGTGGTGGGAGAGAGTGAGAGAGATAGGTGTGGGAGAGAGGAGCATAGGGAGAGGGATTGGGGCGGAGAGAGAGAGAGAGAGATAGGTATGGAAGTGAGGAGAATATGGAGAGGGAGTGGGAGAGAGACAGAGATATGTTGGGAGAGAGTAGGATAACGAGAGGGAGTGGGGAAGAGGGGTAGGGAGAGGGAAAGAGAGAGAGGTAGCTAGGGGGAGAGATGGTGAGAGGGAGAGGGGAAGGGGGAGTGGGAGGGGGAGAGAGCAATATAGGGTGATAGGGAGAGGGAGAGAGTTAGGGAGGAAGAGAGGGAGAGGGTGAGAGAGAGCGGGATAAGGGGATGGAGATGGGGAAGATATTGGGAGAGGGGGAGAATGGGGAGAGAGAGAGAGAGAGAGATGGATATGGAAGCAGAGGGGGAGGAGGAGGGAGGGAAAGAGGAGGGAGGTAGGAGAGGGAGAGGGGCAGAGAGAGAGAGAGAGAGAGAGAGACTGAGGTGGAGGGGGAGAGAGAAGGATGGAGTGAGAGGGAAAGGGAGAGAGGGAGATAGAGGAATGAAGGCAGAGGGAGAAAGAAGAGAGGAAGATGTAGAAGGGGTGAGAGAGGGGGGGCGTGGGAAGTGGAGATAGAGGAGGATATGGGGCAGGAGAGGGGGGAAGATGGGGGTTAGAGAGAGAGATAGGTGGGGGAGAGAAGGGGAGCGAGAGAGGGAGAGACCGAGAGAGGGGTAGGGGGGAGAGAGAGAGAGAGAGAGGCAGCGGGAGAGAGAGTAGGAGAGGGGGGAGGGTGAGGGGAAGATAGCGGGAGAGGGGTAGAGGGAGATGGAAAGAGAGAGGGAGAGAGAGTGATAGGGAGGAGGGAGAGTGAGAGAGAGAACATGAAAGGGAGGGTGATGAAGAGCATGCAGGACAAGAGGAAGGGGAGAGGGAGATGGAGAGAGGGCAGGAGGGTCATGAGAGGGAGGAGAGGTAGGTAGAGAGAGAGAGAGAGAGAGGAAGAGAGATAGAGAATAGCAAGGGAAGGGAGAGATGTAGAAAGAGGGAGAGTAGGAGAGAGAGAGGGAAGGAGGGAGGTAGATGAAGAAAGAAGAGATGGGGAGGCAGTGTGGGTGAGAGAGGGAGGAAGTGGGGGGAGAGGGAGAGTGGGGGGTAGAAGATGGGGAGGGAGAGAGTGTGAGAGAGAGAGCGCGAGGGGATAAAGTGAGATGGGGGGAAAGAGAGAGAGGGGGGGAGGGTGTGGCGGAGGGGAAGAGACTGGGATACGGGGAGGGCGGAGATGGAGAGATAGAGGGAGAGGGAGGGAGAGTTGGGGAGAAGTTAGGGAGAGGAGGAGTGAGAGAGTGATAAGGATTGCGAGAGAGATAGAGAGGTTGTGGCTGGCAGTGACGGATTGGTAGAGAGATATGGTGAGGGGGAGTGGGCAGGAGACGGGGAAGGGGATATGGCGAGAGAGGGGGAGGGGGAGTGTGAGATGGAGGGAGATGAAGGGAGAGAGTGGGAGAGAACGAGCATGGTGGGGGTGGAGGGAGAGGGGAAGAGTGAGAGAAAGGGAGTGATTAAGAGTGATAGAGAGAGAGGGAGTGAGAGAGATATATATAGAGAGAGGGAAAGGGGGAGAGAAGAGAGGAGGGGAGATTGAGTGAGAGAGAGAGAGAGAGATACAAAGAGATAGAGTGTGAGACGAAGAGGGGGAGAGAGAGGGAGAGAATGAGGTGGAGGGACGGGGAAGAGATAGAGATCTAGAGAGAGAGGGGAAAGGGGGGATGGATAAAGTGAGAGAGAGAGAGAGGGAGAGAGGGTGGGGAGGAGGGCGGAGTCGAGGAGGGGAAGAGAGAGGGAGAGGGAGACGGAAAGGGAGAGGCATAGAGAGAGAGAGAGAGAGAGAGAGAGATTGAGAGGGAGAGGGAGAGAGAGAGAGAGAGAGGGGAATAGATAAAGAGAGGGGGAGTGGGAGAAGGGGAGAAGGGGAGAGGGGGAGGAGGAGGGGAGATAAGAAAGAATGGGACAAAAATTGTGAGAGTAGGAGGGGAGTTTGAGAGTGGGGAAAAAGGGGGGTAAGAAAGCGGGAAATGGGATGGGGCAGAGGGAGAAGCAAGGGAGTAAATTGAAAACTAACTTAGTTTTCAAAAGGCATAATAAAAATAAAGATTCAAATCTAATTTAAATATTTTAAATTAATTAAAAATGGTTTCTCAAATTAATATTATTTCTCTAGTCTTTCTAGCCTAGTCAAATATTGTCATTTTTATACTCGTTTCCTTTTAGCAACTAGAAGGCCCATCTCCCTATGTAACTTATAGCTATGATCTGATTCTTCCTTCATCTTGTCGTGATGATGAACCACAAAGTTTGGTTCGAAACATGTCACCAAATTCTTCTGATGTGATTTCTTCTTAAAATGTTTCTATTACTCAAAAGAAACATTACATTAAAATTTTTAAACAAATAGATCTAATAACAAAATAAGATATATTATTTGGCTCCTTACATGAGTAAAGAAGAAAATTGATAATTCTCCATTAAAAAAAATAAATAAATTTCAAAATATTTAAAACCTTATAATAAAAGAAATTAAATACAGTAAAATGTACATATAGAATAAATCTATATATGGAGTGGCTTTAATTTCTTCTAGATGTTATAAACGCAAAAATTAGCAATACAAGAATTAAAAGGAACACATTTACAATGTAAGTTTACAAATAGATATTGACCTCTAGTTGCAAATCACATTAAATTAGGGAAGAGTTCAACTTATAGATGAAAAGTCACTTTCGCTAGAATTTGGGGATTCAATTTCAAGAAAGATTGTGGTTTTTTATTTATTTAAAAAGTATGTTTTTGAATGTATAAATGGATTCAATTGCATGAAAACCCATATTGCACTAGAATTCTACATATGAAGCAACTTAAACTCACTCTTTTAAAAATCTTTACCGAAGTTAGATTAAAATTAAATGGAAATAATGCCTGAAAGAGTCATTTTCCTCTATTAATGAGAAAACACATTAAATTTAATTTAGTATTGAAAATGGGTAAAATATAACTTAGAATTGAAAATTTTATGATTTTCAATTAAAAAATTTAAAACTTAAAGTGTAATTCTATTGAATGCATTAAGATCTAGGTCATAAAGAGGAGGTCTATGTGATAAAGCGGAGACGTCATCACATAAATGATTAAGTTGTACATTTTTCTAATTATGTCGATAGACTCGTTTATTTGAGAATAGGGTTCCCATCATTATTAATAACTATTAGGTGAATTGTAGAGATTTAACCTCCATGGAATATGCTAGAAAAGTCATAGAAATATTCACATATCAAGGGTTAAGATCCATGGTATTGGCCCATAGTATCGTAAGATCTACTTACTTGAGTTAAGAATTTCCATGGTAAAGTGGGGATGAATCTGGAATATTGTCACATATTTTTAAAATTTATATATATTTAATTCATATATTAATTATTTTCATAATTAATAATAATAATTTAAAATAAATTTATAATTTAGTTAACTTTTATGATTAATTTTTATATGCTAAATGTGAGATGTATAATGTGGTGTGTTTTTATGCTTAACACGGATTGATTTGTATACTTGTAATTTAATCTATATGGTTGCACTAGCTATATCAAAACTGGTAAAAGTTCTTATTAATGGGTGTGTGTAGTCGTGTTGAGTTGTTTCTTGCTATAGAGCACTCATGTGAAATACAACATCAACGAATGGCTAAAGACAATTTAACCTTTGAGATTTTTAGTAGACCATCACTCTATGTATAAATACAAGATTATTCTCAAAATGAGTAATATTTTAAATAATATACTGCTCTATAATAAATTATAGTTGTTTGGAAAATACAAGGATTCAAGCTTGGAGAATAGTTTCTACTGAAGGAATATATTGTTTTAACAATGAATTTTCTTTCTGGTCCACTAGGATAAACATTTAGTTGTTCAATAAAAACTTAAAAAAATTAATAAAATATATCTAAAATTACAAAAAAAAAGGGGCCAAAACAAGAAGCAAAAAAAAATCAAAATTATTTCTACACTTCAAACCATACAAAGTAAACTGTGCATACTATTTTGAGAAGAAAAGTAAGTTTGACTTCATCTTAACTTTGAGTTACCAATTACATTTGAAATAGGTGAATATATAATTTCATATAAAAAAACTTGTGGTTTTCAAATAAAAAAATACATATCAAACTTAAGTCTAAATCTAATACTATTAAAACCTAAATGAATACATTTTATAAATAGATATATGTTAATATGTATACCAACCCCATTAACAAAGCAAAAGAACTGAGGTAGGTGGTAACAAAATAGTTGTGCCAGGTAACAAAATATTCCTTCTACATTATGTCCTCCCTAAAAACAAGCATTACTCAATTTGAATTTTGAATGGGCACACATTTGGTAAGTGGTGGAAGTTCCATGATAATAGCCTCAAACATAGATGAAGTGATTTTACCATGGTAAGAAACAACTAGATGATTTAGGCTCCTTAATGAAATACATGAAAACTCAATTTTATCACCATAAGCAACAACTAGGTGATTCAAAGTTGTGAATAAAGTTTTCCTTAATGCACATGACAACTGAATTCAAATATGAGAGCTAGAAATAATAATATCAAATTCCTTCTTATTATTATGATGTCTGCATGTGATTGTGGTCATGAAAGAACAAAACAATCAAAAATGGTTTTAAGGTACAAAAAAATCATTCTTGGGCTAAATTTTAAGAATTAATCATATAGAAGTGTATTTTAGCTTAAAGTAAACTCTTAGCATTCATATGTGCCCCTTGTGTCTATTGCCTAACAATGTAATCTAAGGTATTTACATATATTTGTGGCTAGAGATGCAAAAAAAATGGAAATGAGAATTTCTTGATGTTATTTAAATGGCAATTATGTTTTCTTAAGCCAACTAAATTGCATTGTTTCCTATTACATTATATGAAATGAGTTATAGATGTTATGTAAGAAGTTATAATGGGATAACCTACTAGAAATGGAATAAGTTGTAGTTGTCAATTACATTGAAAGTATTGTGGAGATTCCCTATAGATTATAGTAGTTGAGAAGTATAGCTTTTACATAATTTCCACATAGGGAGAAATAAAATGTAGAGTGGGCTCCCAAAAGAGAGAATCAATGGCCTAGATGGGAGAATTTTCAATCCATTTTTTATTATTAAAAAGAGTTTGGTAAAATGGTATAAATTTTTATGATCCCGTATGACAGTATTTTGAAGAGATTTCTTTTTATATGGATGTGATGTGAAATGCATTAAACCAGTGGTAGAGACAATGTAAGTTGACCATTATTATTCTCACGATAACAATGAATCTACTCTATAATCGACATGGGTAGCATGAAAATATATTTTTTTGTATGTGTTAAGGACATGATATGTGGTACCAGTGAAAAGGAAAAATATTATAATTAGCATAATGCTCTAGAAAAAATTATTGTTGTTTGGAAAATACAAAGATGAAAGTTTGGAGACTAGTTTCTTCTAAAGAATGGATTCTTTTAACTATGATTTTTCATTCTCAACTTATAAGATACTTTTTTTAACCAACTTTAATTCATTAAATATTGTATCAAAAAACCAAATAAGCCTCGACAAAATATATCTAAAATTAGAAGAAAAAAGTAAAAAAATTCTTTAAAACCACATGAACTATTTTAACAAAAAATATATATTATATTTTTTTAGATCACAAAATGAGATATATTATCTCACTCATACGATTAAAGAGGAAAACTAGTAATTCTCCATAAAATATGTTTTCAAAATATGTAAACCTTATAATAAAAAAAGTTGAATACATTAAGATGTCAATATATACTTTGATGTTACAAATGCATAAATTAGAAATACATGTATTAAAATGAACATATTTACATTGTAAATTTACATATTAAGTTTGACTTCATCTTTACTTTCAGTTGAAAATTACATTCAATTAGGGCAAAGTTTAACTGATTGATGAAATGACATTTTACATGGAATTTGGGGATTCAATTTCGAGCAAGATTAATTTCCCTTAAAACCTCCAATTTTACATATTAAACAACTTAACCTGAAACTTTTAAAAATATTTGCTAAATTTAGTTAAAATTAACCAGAAATAAAACTTGAAAAAATCACTTGCCTTTATTAATTAAAAACACATTAAATTAATTTAATATTGAAAATGAGTAAAATATAACTTTGAATTGAAAAAATTATTATTTTTAGTTGAAAAAAAATTCATGTGGAGAGAATTTCATGAAAGGCATATGAGGATTTTTTGTTATAGATAATGTGGTAAACTGTGATCGGCTCTTAACGGTCGATCAATCGTTCTTTTAGGTATATGAGGCAGGTGATCTTTAAATGAATATTTTTTTGTTATAGAGAATGTGGTACACTGCGATCTGCTCTTAACGATTGATCAATCATTTTTGTTTAGATATATGAAGTAGAGAATCTTTAAATGAATATATATGGGTTCCTTTAAACAAATAGTTCAAAGTTTTTTTTGTTCACATTTTCTTTTTCTATCGCATGTATTTGCAATTATTATTTTTTGTGTGTATGTTAATGTTGGTATATATCAATATTTGGATTCGATTTTGTATGAGTGTGCATTTTTCTTTTAATTTTAATAATTATGATATGACATATTTTTGGTTTTTTTTATTGATGTGTTGTTGAACTTTATTGCATTTTAAAGATTTACTTAAAAATATGGAGGAAACAAAAGAATTAATTTTAGTAATTATGATATGACATAAATGATATGTTGTTGAACTTTATTATATTTTAAAGAACTACATAAAAATATGGAGGAAACAAAAAAATTAACACAGAGCCACAGCCACATAAACATTGACATGCATCAGAGGAAACATTTCCAAAATGAAAAAAAAAAAAATTCCTTGGCCTGCTTCATAAACATTGACATGCATCAGAGGAAACATTTCCAAAATGAAAATAAAAAAAATTCCTTGGCCTGCTTCATAAACATTGACATGCATCAGAGGAAACATTTCCAAAATGAAAATAAAAAAAATTCCTTGGCCTGCTTCTACTATCGAAGTTGCAGGCCTCACTGAAGAATACAATGGATAGGCATGATTTGTCATACCAAATGCAGCCAAGCGAGTGTTAGGCTTAAGTTTGTTAATTATGATTATCCCACTAAAATTTAAATTTAAATTTCTTTACTCTATTTCTTATGATAAAAAAAAAAAAAATTTTAGTTGACTTAGTATTTGGATTTTATCTTTCAAACACAAAACACAACTTACTCTCTACACTGTTGTTTTGTTTTTGTTGTTTTATATAAAATATAATAGGAAAGCTTTTCTAGGTATTTAATTTGTTTTATTTTTGAGATTTAAAATTAAAATTATTTGATCTTTGATTTCACATTGGTCATTATTGTAAAAATCAATATAGGTTATTTATAGTGATGTCAAATTAAAATTCTTGTAATTGGGTATGAATTTTATTTGTGACTATGGAAATTAATGGTGACTATATAATTGATTCATGTGATTTTAGTTAAACAATTAATATTAAATATTCTTCTCCTTTTCCTCTTTTCATGATTCAGTTTATAGTGATTTCTTTCGGGAGATAACAATTAATCAAATTAATTTATCAAGCAAATTAATCTTATTAAAATAAAACTAATAACATCAATAGTTAATGTGAAGGTTCTATAGGTTCTAAGTGTTTGAATCTAGCTCCAATAGCATATGTAATGATCTGAAATCAAAACATAGAAAATATTTACATATAAATCTGTAAGTACTATAAACAAAGAGGATGAAATTATATGTAATTAATTTTTCATTTTATGTTTTTCTTAGGAGGAGGAGAAATAGGTAGAGGCTTAGGAGTAAGTGGAGGAGGTTCGGGAGGGGCAGGAGGAGGGGGAGGAAGGGGTCTTAGCAGGTAGGGGAGTAGGCGGAGGGGGAGGAGGAGGTGGAATAGGTAGAAAAGGAGGCAAAGGAGGGGGAGTCGGTGGGAGAGGAGTTGGAAGAGGTTGAGGGGGACAAGGAGGAGGAGGAGGCAATGGAGAAGGGGGTGAATGGGAATGAGGAGCGAGTGAGGGAGGGGTATGAGTTGGTGGAGGAGGCGGGGAGAGATGAGAAAGTGGAGGTGGGGAAGTGGGGAGGAGGCAAAAGGTGGGGAGGCAAAGGTGGAGGCAGGGGAGGGTGAAGGAGGCAATAGAGGTGGAGACGGGGGAGAAGGGAGGTGGATGGAAGGGAGGAGTGGGTGAGGAAGGTGGAGGAGGAGGAGGAGGAGGCTCTAGAGGTGGGGCAAGAGGAGGCTAGAATAGGAAGGGGTGTGAGGACGAGGAGGAGAAGTAGGGGGGAGGGGAGGCGGCGGAGGAGGAGCGAGAGGATGAGGAGGGGGAATAGGCGGAAGGGGTGGGGGCAGAGGAGGATGGAGAGGAGGAGGTGGAGGTAGTGGGAGAGGAGGGGAAAGAAGTGGAGGTGAAGGAGGGTTAGGATGAGGTAGTGGCAAGGGAGGAGGTAGAGGGGGAAGAGAGGGAACGAGAGGGGGAGGAGAGGGAGGAAGAGGGGGGTCGAGGGGGATGAGTAGGCAGAGGAGGCGAAGGGAGATATGAAAGAGGAGTTGGGGTAGGGGAGACGAGGAAAAGTTAGAGTGGGGGGAGGAGGTGGTCGAGGCAATTGAGGGGTTTAGGGGAGGATGTGGAAGAGTGTGAAGATTGGGAGTGAGAGGAGGTAGGTGAGGAGGACATGGAGAATGTGGAAGCGGGAAAGGAGGATGAGGTGGAGGGGATGATGGAGGAGTGGGAAGAGATGGAGGGGGATGATGGAGGGGTGGTCATTCATGTCTATTGTCCTTCTTGGTTTTATTTTCCTTACAGAAAAAGCTTTACATAGTTTCTTCTCTCCTTATTTCTATGTATAAGTGGATTATGAGTGGATCCCTAGTTTGAATAAGTTGGCACTCATGTGCTATCAGGATAAAGAGAATGATCTAGTGGAGAAAGAAGTGGACGTTGTAGAAGAAATGATGGTGTGTACAGAGAATTTTAAGGTCCTCCTTCACTTCTATCTTCGTTAGAGAATCTATAAATTGGAATAAAGATAAAGGATTTACCTTATGATAGGTGGGATAGATAGGAAGAAAGGTATCATTAAGGGACTTAAATATGCTAAAATATTTATCTTTAGAGCTAGTTATCCTATCAATAATAAGAGGAAAAGGATGACAATGAAATAATCTGAAACAATTATGTATCAATTTAGAGATGTACAAAGAAGAAAATGGAGAGTCACACATATGTTTGGTAGGGTACTA
>APFE030794000.1:0-60311 GCA_000404065.3 Pinus taeda | reverse complement strand
GTTCTGTCTAATGCGCTACTACTCGAAGGGGTACCCACAGGGGTTACAAGGGAGTCCAACAAACGTGACCACCTCTTGTATTTCCTGCGTGCATGCCTCCCCAAATCCGCAGATTTATGCACTCAACGACTGATCCCGTGGTTTAAAGATGCCGGGACACGTCTCGAGCCAAAAAAATTTTTTGCTACTAAATGGAGATCCCACCGGCCTTGGAAAGTGCTCTAATACCACTTGTTATGCTCTTAACCTGCAAATGATACCCAAATATAGAATATGCGAAGAAAAGAGACCCAGAATACAGAATATGCGAAGAAAAGATACCCAGAACACAAAATAGCAATGAATTTTTTATTCAGAGAGTAATGTTCACTTGCCTCTTCGAGGGGGCAACCTCCAATAGAGCAGAGCTCGATTACAAAATAAGACACTATGCTCCTCGCAGGGAGTTTCTATCCTTTATATATGACTCCTACGTGCAATACCACGGGCCAATACCGTGTATTATTAATACAATCTATCTAATACTACGACCCATTTGCAACTAACTGTGGTTCCGTTATTAATTGCGGATTAACCACTTACAATTATTAATATGGGCTTTATTGACTCTTGACTATGACGTGGTCCCATTTCATAGATAAGGGGGTTAGGGTGGGACCCTAACATATTATATCCTTTGTAATGTCATAGTGTTGATTGGACAGTAAGATTTTGGAGTTGAAGCCCGAAGAGAAGGTGCTAAGCTTCAGAAGTATCACTGTCATACATAAAATAAAGCAGCAAGGAAAAGAAAATTGCAGAGCACAGTCAAAGTCATTAAGAGGCCACTGATCTATTGTTCTTGACTTTCCACCAGGGAAAGTCATCCCCAAGTGGAGCCACTGTTATGCCCCTATACCAATAGGTGTCATATATCATGATTGGCTTGATTTAACTTTGTAATATATTCATACCTTTACTTGTTGCAAAGGTTTTCCATATTTGTAAAAATCAAAAGATTTAAAAAATGTAAAGAGGGTAAACCTTAAAAGAAAAATCAAAGGGTAAAAAGAATAAAAAGATGGTCAAAAAATGAAAGAAATGAACCCCAACAAAAATAAAAGACCAGGAAAATGTGCAAGTCTAAATGCCACTACTTTTTTTACTTTTGTATAATAAACAATTGTGTGCAGCTTGTCGTCTATGCCACAATTCATGAATAGTCAAATAATTTAAGCTTAACTAGTTCATATTTTCAATTTCATGTTGTAGAAATAGAGAATAAAGATCTGACCAAACAATTTATTCTTGGCATATAAGTAGATAGGTAGGGTGAATAAAAGGATCTCAACAGTCTAATCTGAGCCCTTGGATGTAATAAGTGTAGACTTAGATAAGCATCACCATGTAAAAGAAAAGAAAGTTTGAGAAGGGTTTGCCAGTCTAAGTGCACCCTAATAAAGAAGTGAAAATGCTAGGTTAAGTAGGTAGGGTAAACAGATGATGGTTGCAGAATATTATGTGGTGAATGATAAGTCTAAATATGTAAATCTTTCACTTTCATTACAAAGCAAAGGCATGTATCACATGGAAGGCACATCAAGCAAGAAAAGTAAAAAATAATTAACTTCCCTGCTCATTTCCCCTAAATTTTCACTAATATCCTGTAAGTGCTAAGGTATCTATCAAGTTAGAGGGGCTTAGAGCATTTCTCTAACTTTTGGAGGGACCGGACGCTCGGCCCAATAATTTATAATGCCTAAGTACTTAAAACCCTTTCACCAATAATCACCCCGTTCATAAGTCATTCATTCTCCTAATAAAATCTTTTCCTAAGTAAAATCCTATTCTACTTAGGGAAAATAGAACATTTTCCATATAAACCTTCGTATTCACTTAGCCTAAGTTTTAAATATGTATGATGAAAATGTTTTTAACTTAGCGTGCATTTCACAAAGTGATATTAACCACTAATTCATATTATTATGTAATTCCCCTATATAAAGCAACATTACCCATTCCCGTATTATTATAAATATGAAAAAACCCCAAATTTTGTATATCCTACCCTTGGTTGCAAAGTAACCATAATAATACCGATAGTTGGGATTAATTAGTTAAACCGTGACTAATTAAGAACCCCGACCCCGCCATGTTAATATAAGGATTAATTAACCCCCATGGTTAATTAATAACCTTTTCGACCAATCACATCGCCCTCGATGTAATTATAAACCCTTAATTATGTCGGGCCCGCCCTCCATTAAACTTCCGCTACCTCACCTCCCCAATAGCCGTCCGATCAAGCCCCTCAAATCCCACGGTTGTTGCTCATATCGCACGGCCCTTCGCAACCGTACATTAGCGCACGATGGCGAGTGGTTTTCTGAACAGTTCCATCACCATGCATCGCTCATCGTATGGAATCGCTCGGTCTATCCCAAATACCGCCTCCCCTTCATTAGCGATGTGATGAAAACTGCTTACCGCCTCCTGCTATCAACAAAACGTCAAATCATTCTCCCGTTAATGCCACCTGTCCAAATCCCGAACCCGCCGAAAGTTGAATTTGCATAAAAAACAAAGTTAATCGTTTTTGTTATATTCTACGAACATATGCATGCAACAAACTGAATGTTGAAAATCAACCAGCTCGTGCACCCAACTGTCAATCATCCTCAAACTTGCAGTCAACGCCACTCCAAGTCTGCCATTCGCACCCAATGAGCCTGTACTCCATTGCCCGTCACTAAAAACAGGTATTTACCAGTTTCCGTCCAAGAACCCTGTAAATACTTGCTTTCTCTGTAATTAATTCGAAAATACCCAAATTTCACCAAAATTAGTTGTTGCATTTACATTTTAAGTTTCCCAAGACCCTTTGTTGCACCAATTTCACATAAAAACCACAGTTTCCAATCTTAATCCACAAGAACCAGAATGGAAACTCCCGTGGCCCTCAACATAGCACCTATCACTACCCTTCACCGTGATTTGGATTAACTGCCTCTAGCAGATAAAGATTTTCAAATAAAAGACCTGGTTACTGATAAAGACCATCTGAAAGTATTTTTCCAATGCTGAGACAGTTATCTAAATGGCTATGATACCATAGGACTTTGGGAATCAAACCTCCCAATGTACTTTCTCCCCTCTGTGCACATTTTCCCTGACATTATCCATCAGTGTCATGCCAATTATGATCTCAATCTCAGACCAGTAATGTCCCCAAATCAAATTGTCCTCTTCACAATTATTACAGACTCAATTAATGAGATGCTCCAGTTTCAGCCCAATCAAGCCCTCACCCCCATTTCCCTTGGAGATTTGCTAGATAAATCATCCAAATTTTCCCAGTCTAAACTCAGTCGCCTTTGCCAAACTTTTATAAATAAGAAACATCAACTCAAAAATCCCCCTCCTTATTTGTCAGTTTTCTTCACAAAGACAGGCAAAACTATAGTTGATATGATAGCTGCAGTCATGGGATTCAATACTAGTGAGTATGTGGATGAAATGACTCTAGTTTTGATGTCCATCTTTACCCCTGGTCAGCCTTCTGTTGTCAAGTACAACTATGCTGCATTCATCGCTGAGAAAATCCATGACCAGTTCATGAGTCTGGAAAATGAAAAAGTATTCAAGTATTCCACATTTATCTATCACCTTATCCTCTACTATCAATCTGACAAGTTCCTATTTTCTGTAAATAAACTTGATACAAAGGGTAATCCAAGATTAGTCGTTTTCTGGACTTCTATCTTCCACCATGATTTTGTTTGACCTTATTCATACAATGAGTTCATTGACCAGTTTGTCCACCCAATGACCACCATGCTGACAAGAAGCTCTCCTCCTAGGATTAGTGATGAAATCAAAATAATCCTTCAGCTATCCAAACAGTACAAGGTAGGTGACTGGTACTTGTCCCAGAATCACACATAAATCAGGATATATGGTTGTGAGTTTCCTGCATTCAAAATACCAAAATATCTTCCTATGAGGTTGTTTGCATTGGAGTATTATAGACAAATGATAAACTCAGGTCAGATTCACTTTGCCAAGGCCAAGAAGAAAGCACAGTTGAGAATCAAGGATCACCTAGGCCCATTTGTATGCAACAATAGAGAAGCAGGAAAAGCAGCAAAATAAATCCTATAACACATGAGATTAAATAAAAGTTTTAGTTGGAGATATGACCCACACAGTTTCATTTGTGATAGGAGAATGAAAAATAAGTTATCACCATATTTTCATCACAAAATCCCTGAAATAGAGCAATATGAAAATATGGATGAATGGAGGGAAGGAACTCTTGTTGAGATGGATAGTGATCAGGTCAATGTAGATAATGTGATGAAAGATCTACAAAAGAGACTTGACCTGGACTCTTTTGAACAGGTACCAGTTGGGACTTCTCAGAGACCAACACCAAGAACTAGTGTCTCTACAGCAGATACTTCACAAAGGCACTCACAGGAAACCAGTGCACCCTTTGCAGAACCATCACAGGGAAAAGAACAAGGAACCAGTACTCCAGCATCAGGGTAATCAGACATGTCAAAGCAGCCTGAAATCTCTGAGGAATAGGCTCAGCCATAGACTCATCCAGCTCAAGTTAACATGGGAGATCCCCCAGTTTTGCAGACTCCTCTGAATGAGGAAAAGAGTTTAAAAAGATACAGGGAAGTAGCTACCCCTGCCAATGGTCCTTCAGACCAGCCTAGTGCTAAGAGGCACAAGCTAAATCCACATTCAGAAGAGGAATTTGTTGAAGAAACAACCGGGAGTTTGATAAAGGAAGGTGGAGACAGTCTGCTTACTTTCCCAGTAGGTGGGACACCCTCTAGCTCACAAAGACAGGAGCTGGAAAGATAGCAAAGTACTGAAATTTCATCCTTCAAGTCTTCAACCAACAAGACCTTAGACATTAAAGAAAAATTCAAGGAGATAAAGGCCAAAAATGAACAGCTAAAGGCCCAAGCCTACACACAATACTTAAAGATGACTCCTACCAATCAAACTAGGTTGATGTTAGCTTATGACATCAAGGAAGGAAAAATACGGATGAGCTTTTTAAAGCCTAAAGTACAACAGCCCCAAATGCTTGCAGACTACCTCAAAATTGATTTTGAGGTCTTGGCCAAAGACATTCACCCCATAGATCAAATAGAATTGCATAAGCAGACAGGGGAAATGGTTTATTCAACATTGACAAGCAAGGCCATGATGGCAGACAGATTGGAGAATTCATTGAACAACACCACTGCTCAATTATAGTTAGAAAGAGCCTCCTCACAGGCAAAAGACAACAAAATCAAATCATTGGAGGATTTTCTTATTGGATTGGGTCATAACCCAAAGGATGTCAAAGCTGCAGAGGCCTTAATAAAGAAGAAAAATGAAGATATAGCTGCTTTGAGAAAACAGTTAAAGTTGCCACCACTTATGTATCCCCAGACTGCAGAAGTAATTGAAAAGAAGAATGAAGAAGAGCTTATGGACTTGGTCCTCAAGCTAAATGAACAATTAAGTGAGATAGAGTAGGAATTAGAAAAAACACTACAAAAAAGGCAGAGTGAGTCGACCTCTCATCCTCAAAATGTAGTACTAGTGGTTACCATAGTAGTCCCTTCAACACTTGCATCTGCTCTAGCCCCAAATGTCCCTTTGGCCACAGCTGAAACTATTACAGGAACAAGTATAGGTACAACACAGGTAGGAACTTCCAGTCAAAGCACAGAAGAATTAATCAAGTCCATGGAGGAGATAAAGCTCCAGGTCACTGAACTCCAAAAGGTAAAGAAGAAATTCATTACCTTGGAACAGAAGTATGATGCATCAAAGATTAATTTTGCTGAAGAAGTAAGGAAAAATAAAGGCTTAGCTCAACAGGTAAAAACATGGGAGAAGGATCTCACCTTTGAAAAGCCTTTAACAGATATCAAGAAAATATTATGCACCAACATCATTCAATCAATCAATGATGTTTGGTCATCAATACAAATCATTTTTGAACAGATCGACTTAGTCAAAGCTTCTCTTCAAGAAATTCAAAAAACCAAGGAAGAGCTAGGAGGGAAGCCTGAAGAAGATATCAGGCTAATAAACTTTCTGAACAACAGAAACAGACATCAATTAGAATAACTGAATACTGAGGATAGAACTAGAACCATCCTAGAAATCAAGAATGTCTTAACCAAAAAGTCTCTAATGCAGAACCTGGAAAGAAAATGCCAGAATATGCAAGAGGATATAGATGAATTTATGGAAACATTTGGCATTTTGCAGAGTAAAGGACTTCCAAGTCCTTTAGTAATCAATGATAAGTTAATGAGGCATGAGGATTATATTGACAAATTATATCAATATGCAAATAACCAAGCCAGTTCATCTGCACCCAAAGCATTACCTACAGGCAGAGTTCTCTATAACAGTTTGGAGAACCTCTTTTATGTTGAGCATGAATTGAAACACTTGTTTCCAGTACAGCAAAATTTTGTAAAATACACAGAGGTTGATGAAATATACAAAAAGCTAACAAGGACCAAGATACCAAGGGATGATTGGTGGACAGATATGATAGACATCCTATAATTTACCTTGGTAAAATGTAAATTGAAGTATTTACCATAGTCAATTTTGGTAAAAGAAGGTGAATGATGATAAAGCAGGTAAAGAGTATCAAAACAGGTTGAAGAGTATCAATAAAAAGCCAAAAACAATCAACCAGCACAAAATTACGAGCAAGATAGCAAGATGCTCAATCATAGGGCCTACCTCCAGCTCATTCAACGAAAACGGGGACATGAAACCAACAGTTAACTTTCAGTTTCTATCTTCCAGACCATTTGTCTCTACTTTTATGTAAAATATATTTAGTATTCCTAGAATATATCTTCCTCAGTTAGGAGATATTTTGTTGTAAATTTTTGTATAAGTACTTCCTCATTTGAAGTACTTAGGGTGGATTCTTGGACATATCTGTAGACTCATTGTTTTGGAATAGAAGTGTTGTTGAACAACTATTGTATGGCTAGCTAGAAGAAGTAATAAAGAAAAGGACTTTCACATGATTCATGTGTCAAACAATGGACAAATAAGTATTCTATATCTTATGTTTTTACTATTTTCTGGTTTAAATATTCAAATGTGTTTCATATTTGAATAATAAACGAAAAAAGTATATTTTAGAAAGTGCTTTACTGCATTCTGTTTTTAAAATCATTTATATTCTCTATGTTTTCTTCTAAGCTATCATAGCTAGGGAATTCTTAATTGCTTCCTGCTTCTTAGTTTACTAGTATGGTCATTTAACAAGAAATTCTTAATTGCTTTTTGTTAATGATCATCCATTTTCCCTCATTTTGAAACTTTGTTAAAGGATTCTTAAATGCCCTTCTTCTCTTTCAAAACCATCTCATCCTTTTAATTTACCATTTGTCTCTTGTTTAACTATCTTGCCCTATGAAGCCCTCCTTTGTTGAATCCACCTGATCCAGTTAAGCCATCTTCAGTTGACTCCATAGCCCAATGGCCTGAGATATTTTGTTCTATCCATCTGCTCCTGAATTCCACCACCAAACAAAATCAAAACCCTCCAAGCTTTCATAACTATCCTAATATCCCATAAAACAAAGCTAAATTATAAAAAGAGAGCCCTCTTTGAGTACAGATTGACTAGATTCTATACTTAAAAGTTGGTTTGTGGTTACCTCGGACCCCTTTCCTTCTTCTAACAACTTCAAGGAAAATCTGAGCGATAACAGGACCCACCACCAGCATTTAAGCCCAAAACCAAGCATCAAACCTTAAACTTATCACTGTATCTCAACCATTGAACCAACCAATTACTGAATTAACAAAACCAACCAATCAATGAAAACCAATCACTTAATCAACCGAATTAACTGAAACCCAAATCAATCAACTTAAACAACCAGAACAATTAGAACATTATAACCAGAATACTAATCAACATACTGCACATCACAAAAACCATATTTTGTTATTGCAAACCCTGATCGACCATGTATAAAAATATATACACTAATTTACAGTAGAAAACACGCATGTGTACACGCTTTCCATGAAGCATACCGACATACAGATCTTAAACCACTGAATTCTGAAAATTGAACCGTTGCCATTATGAAATATATATTGGATCATACTCAGATCCACTGCATCGTTCTGAAACAACCACATAACCTTCACTGAACTTCAATCACACACATTGAGTATCTTCAACATTCTTCAATCAATTATTTCATAATCAAAACATCATTGTTTAAGCCCAAATCATCAAGAAGATTTCATTGATAGACAATAGATACACAACAAGACTGAATAAACTGATCAAAAATCATTTTCATCCAAACCCTACTTTTTGTACGCGTTTTCCAATCGATTGAACAACAAAACACACACAAACAAATAAGTGTTATTCAATTGATTGAACAACAATCATTCAATCAATTGAATAACAAAACAGACAAAAAGTGTTGTTCAATTGATTGAATAGCAATCGATCAATTGATTGAATAGCAATCGATCAATCGATTGAATAGGAAAACACACAAAGTGTTACTCAAATAATTGAACAACAATCGTTTAATTGATTGAAAAAAAAACACACAAATTGTTGTTCAATTGATTGAATAACAAGCGTTCAAATGATTGAACAACAAAACACACAAGGTGTTGTTCAATTGATTGAACGACAATCGTTCAAACGATTGAATAAAAAAACACACAAAGTGTTGTTCAATAGATTGAACGATAATCGTTCAAATGATTAAACAACAACATACGGCAAATTAAGTGATGTTCAATTGATTGAACAATAATTGTTCAATTTATTGAACAACAAAATATGCAAAGCGATGTTCAGTTGATTGAACAACAATCATTCAATCGATTGAACAACAAAGCACACACAAAAATAAGTTTTGTTCAATTGATTGAACAACAACCGTTCAATCGATTGAACAACAACATAAACACAAAAGTAAGTGTTGTTCAATTGATTGAACAACAATCGTTCAAACGATTGAACAACAACATACACACAAAAATAAGTGTTGTTCATTTGATTGAACAAAAATTGTTTAATCGATGGAACAACACTCACTAAATACACCCAAAGACAAGAGAAATCCCCATATTTACATGGTGATGCCTAATTAGATTGCAATCAATCGTAAAAGAATATATACATTACTTATAGATAAAAAAAGATACCATTTCACGAGAGAAAAGCTATCAGGTCATTACTCCCTACAACTAGAATTTGCATAGTGGGGTCATCACGTACCTGTTGACAAAAAGACTCCTTGGAGAGTGGGTTGTGATAAAGACGCACCCGATACCCATTCACCTTGAAATAATGGCTAGACCCGTTAATGGTAGTCAAAGTGAGAGTACCATTTTTATGTACTTATTGAATTTCATAAGGGCCTAGCCACCTATCTGTAACTTGCCTGGAAAGTCTTGGAATCTGGAGTCATAGAGAAGTGCTCAATCTCCTTTTTGAAACGTCTTCCTTTTAATAAGACTGTCATTCCATTTCACTCTTTGTTGCTGAATAATTGCGGTGTGTTGTGGAGAAAGTAGTTGAGCTTCATCTAATTCGTTTATTTGTTGAAGTCACTTGGTTTGGGCTTCTGTTAGATCCAATCCAACTTCCTGAGCTGTTCTTAGAGTCTTTATTTCAAATTCAATAGGAAAGATAGGTTCTTTGCCAAATACAAGTTGGTACAAAGAATATCCAGTAGTATTTCACCAAGTTGTGCAATAGGCGCACAAGGCCTCTGGTATTTTAGTAGCCCAGTCTCGTTGATGTGTTGAGATTATCTTGGTTAGAATTGCTTCGATGACCTTATTGGTGCTTTCAACCTGACCGTTTTCTTGCAGGTGATATGGGGAAGTGACTCTATGTGTAATGTGGTGGTTCCTTAGAGTGGTTGTAATCTTGTGTCCTACAAATTTCCCTCCTCCATTCATTATCACTACCCGAGGTAAACCATACTGTACAAATAGCCCAAAAAGGAAATTAAGTACAACTTCTTATGTAGCTCTCTGAAAATATATTGTTTCTACCCACTTCGTTACATAATTTGTGGCAACCAGTATATAGTTATTTTGGTTTGATGGCGAATGAAATTGGCCAACAAAATCCAATGCCCATCATTTAAAGGGTTCTATTACCAGTTGGGGCTACAGTGGCATTTCATCAGATTGACCAAGTCAGCCCATCCTTTGGCAGTTATCACAAGCCTGGGCATATTTCTTAGCATCTTTAAAAATAGTGGGCCAATAATAGCCCATCTGTAGTACCTTATGCCATGTCCTACGATCTGTGAAGTGCCCTCCGTAGGGCTCATCATTGCAAGCCTTCAGGATGTCATAAATCTCATCCTCATGAATGCATATGCATATACACATATCAGACCCTATGTGAAAAAGGTATTTTCCAATCCAAGAAAATCGGGCTGCTCTAGACAATATGTTTCCTTTCCCTTGTTGTCAAGTGCCTGGGCAGCTTTCCTACTGCCAGATAGTTGCTACATCTGCATACCATGGCGTTTTGACTGCTACGAACAACAAATGCTCATCTGGAAATTGGTCGTCTACTGTTAGTGGATCATTTATCTTTGGAACTCGAGACAGAAAACTTGCAATTGGGTTTTCTTTCCCCGGATGATCTTTGATGGTGATATCAAACTCTTGCAAATGCAACAACCACCAAGTCACTCGACCATTTGTAATAGGTTTGTTAGCTAAGTACCTAATGGTGGAATGATCAATATATAGAAAAACTTGATATCTAGTTATATAATGTCTGATTTGTTTATGGCATAAATGACAATTAAGAATTCATTTTCTATTACTCTATAATTAAGTTCAGTAGCAGTAAGATTTTTGCTGATATAATATATAACATAAGGTTCTCTGTCTTCCTCTTGGCTGAGGACAACACCTATTGCTACATCTGATGCGTCTGTGGAGATGTGAAAGGGTAGCTCCCAGTTAGGTCCACATAATACTGGTGCTGTCAAAACTAGATTATTTAAATCTGTAAAAGATGTGTCACAATTGTCAGACCATTTAAAGTCAACATTTCCAGTTAAAGCATATAAAGGCACAACAATTTGTGATTTCTTTTTATAAACCTATGATAATAGATTGCATATCCAAGGAAGATACATACCTCTGTCTGAGTACAGGGTGTAGGTAGTAAAATAATTACCTGTATCTTTGCCGAATCTACCTGTATCCCTGTTGTAGAAATGTAATGTCCCAAGATTACACCTTCTGTCATCATCATGTGACACTTGACATTGATTAAACACAACCTGGTAGCGATGCATCGTTCCAAAACCTTCTCTAATGTTTGTAGCTCTTGATCAAAGTCATCCCCAAATGGGGTAAATTCATCCATGTAAACTTCAATCCCTTCATTTATCAGGTTAGCAAAAATGCTGAGTATAGCTCTTTGAAACATAGCCGAGGCATTGCATAAACCAAATGGTAATACTCTGTAAGTGAATGTACCCCATGGACAGGTGAAGGTTGTTTTGTCTTGGTCTTAAGGGGTGATTTGAATCTGATTGTAGCCGTGGAAGCCATCTAGAAAGGAAAAGAACTGCTTCCCTACCAGAGTATCAAGGACTTGATCAATAAATGGAAGAGGAAAGTGATCTTTCTATGTTGCCTTGTTCAATTCCCGATAATCCACACAGATATGCCACTTCCCATTTTTCTTGGGGACAACTACCAATGGAGAGACCCATTTGTTGTTCGAAATGGGATAAATGAAATTCACGTCCAACAGCTCCTGTAGCTCTTCTTTTACAATGTCCTTGAGATGCGGATTCAATCTTCATTGAGGTTGCTGGATACGACGAGCATCCGTTTTGGTGTAGATATGATGCATACTTAGCTATGGGTCTATGCCCTTCCAAGGCTTCATTATCAAGAATTGCCTTTAACATTTGACATTTTACATTGTTCACATCGACTGGATGATTGATAAAGTTCTTGATAACATCATCTTCATTCTGATCCTAGAATTCGGGTGCCTCTGCTACTGTAAGTGGTGAACGAATGCTTTCTTTCAGGTATGTGGATGGTTGTTTACATATTTTTACAATGGGAAGACTTGGTTTGGCATGAGGATATAAAACAAGATTTTTTACAACATCCCTTTTAGCAATGGTCATGTTGCCCTAGCGGCAGCCTATGTAAGCATCAACTGTTGCCATCCAAGGTCGGCCCAAAATAGGAGGGTGCCCATCCAATCGACTCTTCGGGTTTATAACGAGAAAATCTATTGGGTACTCCCATGAATCAATAGAAACCGTAATATCTTGTAAAGTTCCCTTTGGCCTTACCATTGAACGATCAACAAGTTCTAGTAGGGTGGTGGTTGGTCCAGAGCTGTAATACCAAGTGTCTGACAGGTTTCTGCTATTAAGATGTTAATGGATGCACCTAGATCAACTAGTGTGTTTGGAAAGGAGCGGCTATATATTTGAACTATAATTATGGGATTCCCAGGATCTTCATACCTTATCGGAGTTTCCCCTCCCAAGAGTA
This sequence comes from Pinus taeda, assembly GCA_000404065.3. Classification (NCBI taxonomy): domain Eukaryota; kingdom Viridiplantae; phylum Streptophyta; class Pinopsida; order Pinales; family Pinaceae; genus Pinus; species Pinus taeda. The sequence goes on along the minus strand of APFE030794000.1, from coordinate 47,732 downwards.
AATCAGATAAGGTCCCTACAACATGAATGGTGGGCGAAGTTTTTGCTTTCCTCACAAGCTTCTTTACACATAGCTCTTTAATCGTTTTAGCATAAATAGGAATATCTTGGATGGCTTGGAGGAGAGGAATTTTAATACAAATATTTTTTAGTTCCCCTACAAGATCAAAATCTGGATAAACGATTGGTTTATGTATTGTTAACCTTTCTGGGAATGGGGGAGAGGTGACTATGACTTTCTCTGGATATTTATGATGATATGTATCTTCTCCTTGTTTTATTTCTGTGTCAATTACAATTGATGGTATATGTACAGGCGGGGTTTCCAACTCAATTGATGGCTAGTTTCTATTTTCCTCAAGGGTGACGATACGTCCTGACCTCAATATAATTTCATTACATTATTTTTGTTCAATCTCATCGTTTGCACTTTCGACAATTTGCACTAGCTGAATTGGTCTATTATTGGGATTCAGATTTGGTTGAGCTGGCAATTGAGGCCGCAGAAGGGGCTGAGGATTTTGTTGTAATGGATATGGGGCTGATAATGTAGGTTGAGGCTGAGAAACTATCCCCGTAGGTGTATTTGATATCCCCAAAGGTCGCTGCCAATTCAAAGACCAATTTGGATTTTCAGAAGTAGAGGCATGCCACTGGGATGGATATGGATTACTTTGCCAAGTAGGAGTAAAAGGAGGATTTGGCCAGCCATTACCCAGAAAGGACTGAGTTGGCGAAGGTGTCATAGGGAATGGATAGGATTGCCATTTCGAGTAGGGTGATTGACCTTGCCATGCTACCTCGAGGTTCTGTTGCTGATTAAATGGTGAAGAAGGAAAGAACTGGGTTGTGCCTTGTGACATACCTATAGGTTTGGCCTGACACTGTCGACGTTGGTCCTTTAAGTATATTGGCTCTGTCTCTTCTTCTGTTTCTTTGAAAATTGCTTTTAGCCCTGGAAGTGATGGACATTGTTCAATGGTGTGATCCTTGGTGTAGATGGCGCATGTCTGGACCATGTCCAATGGACACTCCCATTGGCTGTGCTTCTTCCATAAGCATGGGCAGAAAACATCCAAATTCTGTTTTGCTAAGGCTTGTTTCTGCTTAGCCTGCAGGGCGTCTAGCTGCGTTGTGAGGGTGCCCAAGATTTCTATCTTGAAGTCTTCTAGGAGGTTATCGATTTCCATTCCTGTTTTAATCCCACTATGTGGTTTTCTTCCTCTAGTTATAGGATCTCGACTTCCTAACCCTGTGTGTGTGCTCCCTCGCGAACTCCTGATACACAATGAACGATTTCATCATAATCTTCTTGAGAATATCTCCTTTCCCCATCAAATTTAAAGTTTCTATCCACTCTTCTTTCATTCCCTTAATTAAGATAGCTCTCATGACTTTTTTAGGTAAAGTGGTGTGAGGGGATCTCTAGAAATTATAGTGAAACCGTTCAGCATATGCTTCTAGAGTTTCATTATCCTTTGCAGCCATCTTAAAGATTTCATCTTTTAATTCCCTAGTCTTGCAAAAGTCTTGGTATATTGTAAGGAAAGAAGTTTTCATGGCATCCCAAGAGTTAATAGTACATCTGCCTAGACCCATGAACCACCTCAAAGCTCCTCCTTTTATAGTAGAAGGGAACAATTTTAGTTCTTGAGAGTCGATGGTATAGTCATATCCTCTGAAAAGGACATCAAACTTGAATAAGAAGGTATCCAGATCCTCTATGATCATCCCATGAAAAGTTGGGATGCTTTGTGAGGGAATAAATTTCATCGGAGCATTGGCCACTTAGTCAACTATGGGGTATTCCAATGTCGAGGTATGACCCTGAGGTGGTAGATTCGACATTTGGTAAAAAATGTGCCAATATCCTTCAGGGATTTCAGGGGGTGCTATTTGAGTAAGCGGAGGATTCACAATCCGAGTTGGTTTTGTAGCACTTCCTAGATCTGGGATCACAGGAGATCCTTGTTCAGACAACTGAGATCCTGCCTTAGAGTTCCACTGGTTTCTCCCTCTCCTTCTCTTAACTTGCACGATTTTCCCTGTTGCAGAGGATCATAATGTAAATTTGTTGTAACATGAAAACTCTATTCAGATCCTTCAATTTGGCTATGAATCACAGCATAGGTTGCAGATGGTGAGCCTAGTGCTTGAGGGATTACAGTAGGGATTTTTCCGGAGACAATATGGAATCATACTGATGCTTGAGACTCTGCTTTTCTTACGATTTCATCTATAAAATTTTCTCTCCCAAGGCTCACCGATCCCTTGGGTTTTGTGGATTTAGGTGGGGGGTTCTAATTTTTTTCTATCTTTTTATTCCTAGTCATTCATAAAAAAAACCATTCCTATTTAACCTCTATTCTTTTGCTGAAAAACAAGGTGATGAGCAAGCACTTTACTTGCTGGTCATGCAGGTTCTTACTTCTCATTTTTAAAACCCAACTCTTTTACAACAATATAAAAGGAAATCACTTTGAAACAATGTCCCCAGCAACAATGCCAAAATATTGGTGCACTAAGATGTCTTATTACAAGCAATATTAATACCTACATTAGTTATCAACCTAGGGCAAGTATTTTTATTTCAAGAGTGTCAACACTATATATGTAGTGAATTTACAAGTCAACTTATGTTGAAATCGTTGCAATTGCTAATGTATATTTCTCTAAATTCAATCCAAACAATTTTGGAAGGGATTCATAACACGCTTCCAAAGCTACTTAATCTATTCTCAAACAACTGAATCAGAATACAAATAGAAAGAATCACACTTGACGATCTAACTGGTATTGAAACTAACTCATTTAACATAAAGGAAATCTACGCCAATTGAATAACAAATAACCATATAAACATTTCAGGGAAAGCAATCACTCTAGCTTTGAAATTTATGATAGTGTTACCTTAGAATGAATAGCAATATGGAATTAACATAAACAATTCAATAAAGAGCATCACGCATATATAATGAAACAAATAAATCTAGAATCTTGACTAAGCAACAAACGCAAATCAGAATCATCAATCCTCACAGTAATCCAAATGATACTAACTTTTCAAACTAACAATAATAAATAATGAAGAATAAATAGAAATGATTATAACACGGTTGAAGCAATAGATCTTCTATTGATTGGGCCCAAAGTCTCCAGAAGTCCCCTCTATTAGATATTCAGAATACGATTATGAAATAAACGTAGTCTTCTTCACTAAAATCAATAATTGAGCTACAACATCGCCAAGATGAAAGTATTATATGTCCAAAAGAATAGTTACAATCTGTGAAAAATTAAACTAGCTGTTCAGTTCACCTTATGACTTTATATAACATTTGGAAAAGTAAATAGATAAAAGTGAATCCTTAGGATCAAGGGATCTTAAGGATTTCATAACACTTGAACTGATTTCATCATAAAATAGCATTGGTCCTCCTGGTCTTCCGCTTTCTTCCATGCTCAGGATGTTGTCTTCTTTCCTTTACTAGTTGTTGTTGTTATGTCGATTGAACAACAATCATCCAATCTACATCCATGCATATAAAGATAGTGAAAGTTAGTTTTCCGTCCCCAGATTTATCTAATTTGTTACTAATCAATTTTACCCAGCTTCTGTTGTTGTTTCCTCTATTTTTATCCATAAAAGGAAGATAAACATGTGTAGAAAAATTCTTAATTAGGCTTTTTACGAGGAGAAAACCTACCTTTTCCTTGACCCCAAAAAAATCACGCATCAAGATATTATCAACGCAAATCCAATCACCTCATAATAAAGATTGTCATCTCAGATCTACTAGATTTGATCCATCATCAAATTCCCGAGTGCAAACTTAGTTTTAGATCAAGCAAAACATCAACAACCCATTACATGCATATTTGCTTCAGATATAACTCTTCATAAATTATTCATCAGTTGCACACCTTTACCACTTTGATCTTCATCTCCTTATATAACTCAACCCTTATCCAATACCACAGGTCAAAACCATACTCTGGCTGATGGTTTTCTTAGACGGGATCAAAACATCTATTCTTTGATCAATACCACAAGGCAAAACCATGGTAAGTACCCTTGGCATTTAGAATACCATGGTGTGGAAACTATATACGACTTTCCTTCTTCATACCTACATGTGTACATGGATTTGCTTAACAGAACCCGCACATACTTCTTGATATTTCATCTTTGTCATTCCTTTCCCTCTAAAATGTTATCCCTTTGATCAAATTCTCTGTCACATGTAGACACATCCTGTTGACATCTTCATCAAGTAGGTTTCCATCAAAGGACAACTCATCAAGTAGGTTTCCATCAAGGAAAACACATTAGTCATATTGAAAACAGGGAGATCAAGACCTCATTGAAGATTCCTTATCTTCAAGTCATAAGGAGGAGGAAGAATAAGAACATGCACCATTTTGTCAAGAAGGCACAAAGAAAGCAACAACAAAAAATGACCTAACATTTCCATGTCATCAATGTCATGTCATGTCGTTTCATAAACCATCACGTGCCACATATTTCGTGGATTATGTAATTCTATATTGGAAAATGCAATGTAAAGTGGAATTTCAAGAGTCATCTATGTAATCTGAAAAGTCATGTAGGAAGTCGAAAAGTCATGAGAAGTCAAATAATCATGAAGGTAGTCCAAGAGTAACAAGGGAGGTGAAGGATCACCCCATTTGTTATATATACATCCTCATTGTTCATGCAAAAGACTTTTCACCTTGGCTCCACCTACTGGGCATTGAAGAGGGTGATAGTTGTTTTGGAGGAGCAAGTGAATACCCTAATGCTCCACTATTAGCGTTAGTGGTGTTCATTGTCTTGATGTATCTTGGAACTTTTACTTAATTCTGAAGCTCATTGAGCCAACACACTTTCATGCATATGTCGTGGGTATTGTAAGACTATTCTTTGAATGTTTTTGATGTATGTTGCTTTCATCTGTGCTAAGGAAATTGAACTATTTCAGTGGCTTTGGTGCTTATCTTGTTGAAGGTGTGTTGTATTTTCTTTAAAAATCATTGATTACTTGTGAACTATTTCATTGGTTGATCAATGATTCATTCATATGTATATGCTTGTGTGCCTTTTCTAGATTAGTATTATTACTTGTCTTTAAAGAGCCCACTTTTCTCTTCCCTTTCGGTAGAAGCACCTTGATACTTTTGCAGTTGAACATTTCACAAGGCATACTCACTTGATAATCTGAAGATATTTGTGTATTACTATCATGTGTTGAACTTTGTAGCCAAGGAAAATATACCATAATACATGGCAGTCAGGCTGATACTATGGATGGGATTCCTACTCCAAATGGTGTGAGGTCTAATTGGGACTTAACATCGGGGAGACCCCCTTGTTTGACGTATTTCCAGCACCATCAACAAAATGGTGCTAGAAGGAGGGATATATGACAGGATATGCTCGTTGAGTCTACTTTGAATCTCTTTTCCAAAATGGCTCTTCCCCAAATCATAATCCTGAAATATTTTTCTAAAGAGCTTAATATTACCATCCCTATAGAAGTTTTTCATAACCTATCCCAATTGAAGTTCGATTGTGAGGGTGAATTAACTCTTCGTGAACATATGTTTCAAGTTGTCCGTTTTTGCCTTTCTAATGGAATACATTGCAAGGATGTCATGGCTAGATTTCCAACCCTCAAATTTTAAGGTAGTGTTAAGTGATGGTATCATACATTACCTGTTACTTCTATCCATTCATTTGAGAAAATTGCGAAGGATCCTCGTAAATAAATTAATAGGTATGATTACTGGGATGTTCTTAAAAGAATTAATAAACTAAGAATGAAGCCTAATGAATCAATTGAGGATTTTTTTTATCGATTCCTTCACCTTTGTTATGAATTTATGGGAGAAGACACATATTGGTATTTCTTTAAAAAAAAATTAAGTGTTTGGTTCATATCTCTTTGCATGGTGAATTTGAACTCCCTGATGTTTTTACTTCCGCAACTCTTGTAAATCATGAGACACCTAGAATTTCAAAGGATGAACCTAATAATCCTTTAGTTCCTTTTCCTCCTCCTTTTCCAGTCCCGATGAGGGCGCCTCCTTGTAATGATAATGAAGTTGGGAAATCCACACATCAAATTACTAGTCCATCTTATCATTCCCCTTCTTCTTTTCATCATTCAGAGCTAATGGAGGAAATACTATAATGACTCATTAAGCTTATGTTGAATATTGACTTTGAATATGATTTGGATTCTTGTCCTCCTCTATCATATTTTTCTCATGATCCCTTGCTGCATGGTTTTCTTCATCAACCTATTCCAAATCCAAGCAGTGAACAAGTGAAAGGTAGTCACATTTCACAGGTAGAGGAGGAGAAGAAAGGTAAATATTCTTTCTATCTTTCTTCTCTTTTGCAAAATCCTCTATGCGAAGATGATATTTCCTCATTCTTGTCTGATTTTCAATCCACTAACATTGGTAGTGAATCAAATGGAATATGTTCGCTTAATCAATCTCAATGTAGATTTTTACTTGTAGATTCAACAACTTATGTGATATGAAAAAACACAATACAAGAATCTACTCTACTCTTCAACGGAAACCAAAATTGATCGATGAAAACAATAAGCAGAAAAGGAAGAATATAAATCAGAGATAACACAATATTTCTCTGCAGAAAGAAACTACTCAAAACCCCGACTATCTATATTGCATTAACCAGAAGACCTAAGAAGAAAATACAATGCTTGTTCAACCCGAACAATCTTTGCACAAGTACAATCTATCTCTTTACTTCACAAACCAGCTAAAGCCAACAGTTAGCCAATTCTGTTGCCTGCCAAGCCCCTACTTCCTTGTGTAATTCCTAAGAGAATTAACCCGTATTTAATTGGAAATTTATCCACCCACGATTGTGCAATCCATCCACAGGCCCTCAACTGATTACATGCACCATCTGTACAACTCAAAAAATTACATAATTGATAGTACATTGTCCCTAAACTCTAATCTTAATTGGGTCTTCCTATGAATTGACATACATGATTTATTTATGAGTGAATCTTTAATTAACTGGTGTGGAAGTGAAGATGCACTAGTGCCCGTCCCCACTACTATACCTCCTACTAGTTCCTCCAACAATTTGAATTGGTTTAGCTAACTATAACTTCGTTGGACTGATTTAATTAATTACAACTCAAAATAACTCAACTTGGGCCCCTAAAATTTAGCGATTACTCTACATGACTCTAGATAGACTTCCAACTCGAATTTCCTAAGCCAACTAAATCAAATAAACTTAGTTAATGACTCTAGATAGACTTCCAACTTGAATTTCCTAAGCCAACTAAGTCAAATAAACTTAGTTAACTATTACAAATTGCTATGAGAATAGAATTTTGGTTTAATTCTCAATTTAATTCAAGGAAAAGTTAAATTGTAATTTCTTGTTTCTATTTTTTAACATTTCTTGTTGTAATATTCAACACTCCCTCTCAACAAGAAAGGAATTAAGCTATATCACAATCTGGTACCTTTGGAATGTTATGCATGCATCACTTCTCTCTAGTGTTGTTGCTGCTGCAACTTCTGAAACTAAAAAAACATCCAAACTAAATCAGAATAATGCATCTGTGACCAGAGTCTTTGACTGTCACTAGCTATTGCACTGTTAGCTAAAAACTCTACACTTTTGCTGACTCTGCATTGTGCCACCAGCACTGCTGCCAAATCTTCTCTACACTCCCCAATATTTGAATGCTGCTAGTCTCTACCTCTATCACTCTGACATATGACTGCATCAACCACCACTGATCCATCCTGCTACTATGTACTATGGACTCCCGCAACAAGGTAATGATCCAAGAGACAGAACATCACAATGAACCCTACCCAAATTTATGCACTATTGGGTCTATTACTTCACATCGCCCCACCTCTCACCTGGAGATATGGCTGCATGTGCTCCCTCTACCCACTTGGCTTGAGATCCCCCCCTACTGGTGGTATCTTCTTGAGTGTATGCTCCCATTTGGTCTCCTCTCTACTTCTTCAATTGTGGCCACCAAAAAACTTGCTGAGGCTACTTTTGAGGTTGGTTTTGAGGCTGCATTTTGAGAAGTAATTCATGCTCCCTCTCAACCACCAAGTCTCTAACCTTTTCCTTTCTCCTCAAGGATTTTCATGTATATTGTACCTCAAGTGCATACAGGTTCTTAACTCACACACCGATCTGTTTCATTTGTCCCGTGGTGATGTGTCTAAGGAAAACCTCTCCTTTGCTAAAAATCACATCGTAGCCAGAATCTTCCAATACCGCGACATAAACAAGATTATTCTTTAGTCTTGGAACATACATCACATCTATGATTCTGAGAGGGGAGCCAGACTCCCTCTGAAAGGTAACTATACTGATGTCGGTTGTGCTATATCTTCCATCATCTCCAAACTCTATGTTCTGTTTGAGGTCTCTCTTCTCAAAGTCACTGAAGAGATCTCTATTCCTCGTCATATGGAATAAGGCACCGCTATTGAGATACCACATGTTTCCCATTACAATGCTAGCCATGCATGCAATGAGAGTGAAATCAAGTTCGAATTATGAAGTTAGAGCTTCACCTCCTGCTGCTACTATAGGCTCCTTCTTGATTCTTTTCCTCTGTGGGAAATTCATGGCATAGTGCCTGTACTCGTGACAGTGAAAAAACTTGATGTTTGACAAGTCCTTCTTATTTACGTCCTCCTCACCTTGAGACTTATTTCCCTTGGATTTCTTTTCTTTTCTAACTAATGAAAATTCCTCTTCCACTTCTTTGGAAGAGGTCCCATTTCTGGTGTTCCATCGAAACTCTTCTTGTACCAAGTTGGACCATAACCGCTCCCACTTTCGTAGCTTCTCCATCCCATTAACAGATTCCTCCTAACTGTGCCAGCTCTTGGGAAGTCCTATAAGTGTTAGGCTCACCATATCGTCTTCGACAACAGATATCCCAACACTTCCAAGCTCATCCCGACATTGAGTGAACTTGGTCAAGTACTTCAGAATTGTGTCACCCTTCTCCATCTTGATCTTTTTGAGTTTTTCCTTCAGTGCCAACTTCCTATGTTTACTTCTATTTTGAAACAGGCCCATCAATTCCTTCCAATGGAGATTCAAGACAATGTGATCTCAACTCCTTCCAGGATAATCCTTCTCACTTTGCCACACACTTTCTCCATTCAACCATATCTTTAGCATAAGATGTTGGAGGCTTTAGAATATCATGACCTATGAATTCCTTAAGGCCATTCTATTTTAGCACTGCTTCCATCCTATCCTTCCAAGCTATGTAATTTAAGTTTCCCTCGAGGGCATACTCAAGACTCAAACCATAGAAATCCATATTGCTGACTCTAAAGGATGAACTTGTAAATTTGATTTCACCTACAAAACAAAATCGAATTATCCTCTTCTATATTGTTTTTAGCTCCGATACTATGTATATTTTTACTTGTAGATTCAACAACTTATGTTATATGCAAAAATACAAGACACGAATCTACTCTACCCTTCAGTGGAAACCAAAATTGGTTGATGAAAACAATAAGCAGAAAAGGAAGAATATCAATCGCACATAACACAATATTTCTCCAAGGAAAGAAACTAATCAAAACCTCAACTATCTATATTGCATTAACCTGAAGATATGATAAGAAAATACAATGCTTGTTAAACCTGAACAATCTCTGCATAAGTACAATCTATCTCTCTGCTTCAAAAACCAGCTCAAGCCAACACTTAGCCAATTCTACTGCCTACCAAGCCCCTATTTCCTTGCACAATTCCTGAGATAATTATGCCATATTTAATTGGGAAATTCTCTACCCATGACTACACAATCCATCCATAGGCCCTCAATTGATTGCATGCACCATCTGTACAACTCGAAAAATTATACAACTAGTAGTACATTGTCCCTAAACTCTAATCTCAACTGGGTCTTCCTCTTAACTGACATGCATGAGTTATTTATGATTGAATCTTTAGCTAACTTATGTGGAAATGAAGATGCACTAGTGATCGTTCCCACTACTAGACCTCCTACTAGTTCCTCCAATCGTTTGAACTAGTTTAACTAACTATAACTCAGTTAGACTGAGTTAAAATTACAACTCAAAAGAACTCAACCTGGGCCCCTAAAATTTAGGGATCACTCTACATGACTCTAGATAGACTTCCAATTTGAATTTCCTGATCCAACTAAGTCAAATTAACTTAGTTAACTATTACAAGTTGCTAAGAGAATAGAATTTCAATTTCATTCTCAATTTAATTCAAGGACAAATTGAATTGGAATTTCTTGTTGCTATTTTTAACATTTCTTGTTTCAATTTTCAACACTCAAATCTTTAAAAACAATAATCCTAATGATGATGACTTTGTTTACGTATGCGATGATGACTCTATTTATGTATGTGATGATGAATTCTTGAGTGTACCAGTTGATCCTTCAGTGTCTCATCCAAAATCTAATTCAGTCAAGGAAAATGTTATTATCGAAACTTCCTCTTCATCTCACTCTCCCTTGTGCTCTCCCATTTTTGATGCATTTATACATGATGAAAATACTCCATGCTCTTCAAGTTCTTCATCCGGTGAGTTAACTTCTCAATTGGCACAAGGTGGTGAGGATATTCATGATGAAAGAGAAAAAATAAAATCATCGAGTATCCTTTCCATCCCTCATCATCTCTTGTTTTGCATAAAGACAAATGTTCAAATCATCTTGCTCAGGAATTTTCTTTGATTCATTCATCTTCGGATCTGCGATCAGAAGAATCTTTCGACTTGACTAATCTGGTTGTCGAAGTTGTAAAATCCGATCAAATTAGTGATAGAGATGGTTTCCATCTGATTAGTAGTGTTCTTATTGAAATCATTGGTAGTAGCTATCTTCACACCATGCATGATCTGGTTCAACCTTCAAAATGAGATTTTAAAATCCTTGAAAGTTCCAAGGTTTGTCAGGGGGTTGAGGCAGTTCAACTTCTATTGATGGTTATGATAGGATTTCGCAACTCTGGTAAGGTCCCCAAACTAATTCAGATCTGGTTTCTTTCGCGAAATCTTTCTCTTTGCATGGTTTCACTAGATGTAAATTCCTTCTTGAAAGATGTTTGGTATTGCAGTAGTCTTCTGAGATTTCAAGATTTTATTTCTGATCGGATTCATGAATCTTCTTAAGTTGATTCATCTTCATGCAAATATCTTGTATCAAAATCAGGTTTGGAATGAGTATCTCTCATAGAATCATGGAACTGTGAATTTAATCATTTCAAAAATCATCTTTGGCCGAAGCAATTATGTCTATCAAAATCATTTCAGAATAGTAAACTCCTAGTTTTTCTTGTGAACATTATATCACAAACCTTGTTCTTCATCACACCTGAAATTCACTTGAGTGTTAATGAATGCATCAGTGATTGTGCAAATCAAATTATTCTTCATGGCGAGGAAGATGATTCATTTTTTCAAGGCATTCATAAGTATTTTCAAACTGATATATATTCTTTATCTTTTAACCGAGAATCTCATGCCACAAATGATCCATATGATCATACTATTAATTGTCATCCATTTTACAATTTTCCCACCAATATATCTCATGACAATTGTTTCACATTGATTAATCTGTATGGTTTATCTCTCTATTCAGATACTTGTCAAGCAGTTGAGACACTTCAACCTTCACTTATGAGTATGCCAGGTCCACATTGTCTTGTCATGTCTATCGAATATGATCGAATCCATTTTCTCTCACAAGATTCTTACCCCGATCCCATGCTTTTAATTGAAAATTAATTATTTCGAAGTTCTCAGGGTTTTCAAGAGGACTGTTTCAAATTTCACGGTCCAATCACCAAATGGTTGGAGAAATCTTACCTGGAAATCTCCATCTAAAATAATAGGTTTCAACCTTGCCTCATGCATGATAAGAAGTACAGTGAAGATGAAGATACATTTTCAATAAGCCCTCGAGGTTTGTCTTCTTACAGTTTTCAGAAAAAAGGTAAGAGTGAAAAATGGTTAGAGCTAGTGGTTATGACATATCTTTCTATTGATAGGCAATACCTTGAATTTGTTGTGTAGAATATTCAAGATCTTATATTTTCTGTTGCACATTATTTTATCTCAACTTTAATCAATGATATCTTTGTTATTGTAGGTCAAGAACAACTGCAGTGGCTACATTGGAAATTTCATTATATATGACCCTGACCTTCTAACTAGTTAGGTTAGGAGCAGGTTTAGCTGCATGTTAATTTCCTTTGTACATTCATCCTGCACTCATTTTTTGTAGTTTCTCTTGTGTTTTCTAACTTTTGTCTTGCATCCTCTTTTCGGTTAGCCTCCTTTTGTTTTTGTCCTTCTAGTTTTGTTTCCATGTTATGTTTTCTCTTTTGTGTTTTGTTTAATGAATTCTTTGCATGAACTATTTGGGCTCGAAAGACAATGTGGAAAAATAGAAAAGGACTTCATGACACTGAAAAATTTGGCTAACTATCTATCCTTCTTCCTTGTCTTGGTTACACCTTTAGGTTGATGATGTTCCGACGGAAAATAAGATCCTGGCATAAGGAAAGCCTTGTGTCGAACCATGATCTCCATGTTTATTTTGGAAACCTCATGCCTACACTCGAGTCTTTTTGTTTTAGTATTTTCAAGCTGATCCAATCAAGTAGAGAATGATAAGGGGAAAATCTAAACGAGAAAACCAATATCAAAGGTATTATATATGCTTCTCTAAAGGGACAAGCTCTTCTGCACTCAATAATTCGAGTTCCCTCTTCCACCCATGAAATAAATAAGTGTCAATGCAAAATCCTATATAAAAAATAAAAATAAAGGCGAAAGAAGAGAAAGGCTCCTTGCGTAGAGAGGTGAAGCAAGCAAATCCGTCGGAGTACTGTCCAGGCCTGATGACAGCTTAGCAATACTAGAGATGAAAAACTATAATCTAAAAATCTAAATCTCACGAACTTCATTACCCTTTCCTGATTCAAAACATTGTGTGATCGTTGCTCTTGTGTTTGTGTTTAACCGAGTAAAGGAATTAACGGGACTATGTTTATCCACGGGGTAAGTGGGGAACCCATGGTATTATTAATGATGAATCAATACTCTCTAAAGAACTAGAGCCTTCACGAAAGAATTAACCAAGGCAGAGAAGATGGAGTTCTACCAGTGCATCACAAAGTGTTGTCGCTACAAAAAACACCTTCCAAAATTTTAAATACACTTGAATTTTGGAGCCTACTGTGGATCTTGCAATCAATCGTCCCATGGTCACTTCTTAATTACTCGAAGTCACTTGCTCACACATGCTCAGTTCGCAACAAGCTCATGAGAGAATTATTTTACAAAAGATTGAAAAAGCATACCACAGTCCATAAAGAAAGTTCCTGTGCAATTTTCAACCCATGTTGAAAATTAGTTTGCACTGTCATTGACAGTCCCTCACTTTTGGCTCCATTTGTACTTCTATTTCGGTGAGTTTTTCAAACTGTCGCTTTTGCGCGCATTTGCTTTCGCAAGTGTCATTTTCATATTTTCGACTGTCGCTTTCTCTTACTTTCACTTTAATTAGTACCACTTTCATATTATCTTCGCTCTAGCATGTGTCACTTTCATCGTTGTTCGCATATTGCAAATGTCATTCACATGTTTCCTGCTCATATAGAAAATGTTGTCTTTTATCATGTTAAGTGTTGCACATTGTATAAAATCTAGTTCTGGTGTGTTTCAAGGGGTAATATTTGAGATAATGAGTTTTCTCATCATGTAAACATGTATCGTACTCATTTCCAAAGTTTCAAACATTGTCGCACAAGTGTTGTCTCTATCGTCGCTAAGTGCATCTTTAGTGTTGAACTTGGAGTGAGCTGTTGCAATGTTGTCACATTGAGGAAAGTATGTTGTTCATGTGTTCGTAGTGTCTTATGTTGTGTCGTCAAGTGATCTAAGTGTGTGGTCATGCTAAAGTCTTGTTCTTGTTCAACTTCATCTCATTAATCCCACACTTAGTCAAAACTGGGAAAACTCCTCGACTGAGCCTCTCAATCTCATTCAACCATCCTAGAATATGCACTGTGCAGTATCAGTCCTCAAGCAACAACATTGCCTCTTGGAACTATGTAATGCACAATCTCTAGCTCCCATAACTGCACAGTGCGCAATCTCAGTGCTCAAGCCCTGCCCCTGAGCTCTAGAACTGTGCAATCCTTGCCTCCAACCAACTTTCTTTGTGCATTACGCAATCTCAAGCATCAAGCCTCAACCTTGAGCTCTTGAACTTCACAACTACGCAATTTATTTTCCTCTCTCCCTCTAGAACTATGCATTGGGAAACTTCAAGCCTCAATCCTCAAACTTGAGGCCTTGAACCCCTCAAATGCATAATATCCCAACCTGTTCTCTTGTCTGAACTACACATTGGGAAACATCAAGCCTCAAGATTGACATTTTGGTTCCTCAACTATTTAGTTACTCAGCCCAGACCTTCAGAATATCGCACTTTGCAGTCTCAAGCCTCAAGCCTCCAACTTGAACCCTTGAGTCCCTCAACTATGCAATACCTCTACCTAGGCCTTGAGAACTGCACATTATGTAGTCTTAAGGCTCAAGCCTCCAACTTGAGTTCTTGAGTCCCTGAATTGTGTAATCCTTTGACCCTGGCCATCATGAACTGCACATTGCACAGTCTCAAGACTTAGTCCTAGACCTTGGCCTATGGAATTGCGCAATCACTGAGTCACTCACTCAATTAGTCACCAGTTCTAGCCCTAACAAGTAATTTCGTGAAGCATCTTAGGTTAGGGTTTTATCGGATTGATGTTGTATTTTCATGGGTGGATTTCAATCACAGGTATTCTACTATGTCATGTGTTGTAGCATCCATCATCATTTAAATTTCATTTTCAATTTTATCACAAAAAATAAGAAATCAAATATTATGTTCTAGAAACAAAATTAAAAGAGCATGTGAAACTCTGAAAGTAGTGATTTGTTTTATATTATTGATGGCTTTCAAATCTGATATAAGGTGGGGCCTCGACCCGTATGTTAAAGATCGAGCGATATCACAAGATATGAGCAAGCATGGGCTTGAGAAGCGGGTAAAATTCTCTACGGGGGAGCAACGAGCACGAGTTATAACTCAAGCTCAACCCACCGCAGTTGACCATGACGTCAAGGTGATTGACCGAGATCTATGACTTGAGACTGCTGCAGGGGCTCAAGCTCGATGAACATCTCGTACACTCCCTACCCCCGCAGCGGGCCACCCCCATTGCTTCACTCCATCTCATCTCCTCCACGTCATCACCACCCTCATCCACCGTACCCCATCACCTCATCTGCCACTCCATTAATTACAGGTTCCCCCCCCATTTGATTGCTAGTCCATAATAAAGTCAATGGGCATAAAGTTGTTTATATTTCCTATATATTTGTGCTTTTCCAATCATTGATATGTTTTTATGGTTCGCAATATAGTTGGTGTAATTAACTAATTATTGTTAAATATAAACATAGAATTTCTTATTTGTGCTTTTCCAATCATTGATATGTTTTTATGGTTCACAATATAGTTGGTGTAATTAACTAATTATTGTTAAATATAAACATAGAATTTCTATGTATGCTATGTGTATGAACATTTATGACTTATAGAAATATAAAAGAAAGAGCATTTTATATATCAATGATTGGCTAGACACTCCCATAAACATTACAGGGTTCATATATAGCTTGAGACACACATTAATGAAATCAAATTTTGAATCTCAAAA
Organism: Pinus taeda; assembly: GCA_000404065.3. NCBI lineage: Eukaryota > Viridiplantae > Streptophyta > Pinopsida > Pinales > Pinaceae > Pinus > Pinus taeda. Next base: position 31,914 of record APFE030794000.1, on the reverse strand, counting down.
GCATTCTAATGATAAAGAGTTTCTAGAAAAATAAAAGCTTTGAGGATTGTTATTTTGCAATACAAAAGTCATTGTTGATAATGAGTTAATAAACTACAACTTATGTAAGCTTCACACTACTCGACAAACAGTTGCATTTGGTATCCCTTTTGATATTCTCTTGAAAAGATGGACTACCGATATTGTTGAATTTATAATTTAATTTATATAATTTTTCATTTGTGTATTTTTAGGATATCTTCCTACATGCAATTAGTTGCAAGTGAATTTAATTTTTTTTTATAGATGCTTTTTGTGGCTACATTCAACTATAATACCTTCTTCACATCCAATATATATATACTATATATATATATATATATATATATATATATATATATATATATATATATATGGATATGTATGTATGTATGTAGTATGTATGTATGTATGTATGTAATGTATGTATGTATGTATGTATGTATGTATGTATGTTATGTATGTATGTATGTATGTATGTTATGTATGTATGTATGTATGGTATGTATCAATTAATAATATCTGAAGGTTGGAAATTTAATTGGGAAAGCTGTGATTTTTCTTCCATTAAGAAAGGTTAAGTTAGCACAAGGGCTTAATTTCCAGATTTGTTCATAGCAATCATTTTTTTATTTCTTAAAATAGCACCATGATACTTTCCACAACAAACTCCCAACATTTTTACAACAAGCTCCTACAAAAATTTAAGAGATTAAATGTGTAGCTTTATGCTTTCCACAACAAAAATTTCCAAATTTGTTTACAACAAGTGTTCTTCCGTTTCTCAAAAATTTTAGAGACTAAATTTGTAGCTTATAACTTGTAGTGCCAACGTGGAAAGAAAGAGAAGTTTTTTAAAAGATTAAATTTATAGCTTCTAACTTGCAGTGCGAGGGTGAAAAGATAGAGAAAATTTTTAAAAGATTAAATTTGTAAGTTATAACTTGCAGTGCGAGTGTTGTTTAGTTTATAAATTTTGAAGGATTAAATTTGTAAGTTATAACTTGTAAGATTAAAAAGGTGGTGTTTAGTTATAACTTGTAAGAATAAATTTGTAAGTTATAAATTTTTCTTGTTTTCCTTTTGCGCAGGGTGTTCTTGCATTGAGTAAAATGAACGATGAACAAGCTAAACCTATTTTGCTTTGTTCTTACAATGATAACAGTGTGCGCCTTTATGACCTGCCATCGTAAGTATACATGTTATTGGTTGGATCATTTTCTGCATGGTTTAGAATGTTATTTGACTTTTTCATAGATGCAAATCTCTAGTTGCTTGAGACAATAAAATGTTCAAAATTTGTTAAATATGGGAATTTCAAAAATCTTCAAATTATAATGTGTTGTAGTGTTGAATGTACATAACACTAGCATGTTACAAAACCACATTGTCTTGCTAATATTTTTACTTTAATAGTGCATTGTCTTGTTGCCAAATCTCTTTAATTTGATAATGCATCGTCTTGCTAAACCTTTCGATCCTGAGATTGCATTCGTTATAATTTTGTGGGCATTAGACTCATTGCACACACACACAATCCGACAACAACTTCCTATTAAATTTACATAGCTAATGAACTAAAACACATTGATGTGTCTAACCAAAAACAAATTATGCATAATGGAACTTATAACACTAGCTATTAGATCATGCATGATAAACATATTACACACAAGTTCTGCCCAATTAATAGTTTTTCATTAAATTATTCTCAGAACCTACTCGAACTCCCTTACTGGGATGATGGCCCTCGAAGAAATTAGATATACAACAATTACCATGGATCTGATCCAACGGATCAGGCCTTAGATCCATACTCTATCTCGCTTATCAAGATCTCCTTTGCTGGTCTGTGCTCTTTATTGAGACTCGGCACAACAACAAATCTGCAATATTACTCATACATATCTCCTTTGCTACTCAGTGCGCTTTCCTTAGACCTGGCACAACAACTGCACAACAAACTTGCAATATTACTTATGTAGATCTCCTTTGTAGCTTAGTGCCCTTTCCTCAGGCCTGTTACAGTGGAATATCAAACTCCTCCTCTTGAGGCTAGTTTCGATGTATGGTGGTCTTCTCTTTGGACCCATCTCAGCCTCCTCTTGGTAGAGCTCGAAGGAACATCTCTCTCCTCCTTCAGATCTACAGGGCATGTCCCTACTGTTAGTGTTGCTAGTCCATATTCAACCTTAGGAGCCCTTTGCTATTGATCATGTACCCTTGTTGGCCTGCTTGGTCATCTCGGCCTTGCTCAGTTTGTTGGGCCCTTTTGGTCCTCTCGACCCTTCTGGCCCTCTTGGCCCTTTTGGCCCTCTTGGCCCTTCTGGCTCTCTTGTCTCTCTTTCCAAGCCACCTTCAACAGGCCCTCAAAGGTCTGAGGTCTACTCAGCCTTCTCCTCCACAAGATTCTCTCTTGCTAACCACATTTGAAAGGCCCTCTTGGCCGTCAAAGGTCTAAGGCCTACTTGGCCTTCTCCTCCACAAGATGCTCTCTTATTGACAACTTCCCATAGGCCTTCTTGGCCCTCAAAATTTTGAGGCCTACTCGGCCTTCTTCTCCACAAGGTGCTCTCTTTTCGACTACCTTCCATAAGCCCTCTCAACCCCTAAAGGTTTGAAGCCTACTCAGCCTTCTCCTCTTAAGAGAATTACTCTCTTGCCGACCACCTTCCACAGGCCCTCTCCACCCTTAAAGGTCTAGGGCCTACTTGACCTTCTCCTTCACAAGATGCTCTCTTGCTCGACCACCTTCCATTAGCCCTCTTGGCCCTTAAAGGTTTGAGGCCTACACGACCTGTGAGAATCGCTCTCTCGCCAAGCCACACAATGAAAAGAATGAATCACTCACCCTTGTACTTATACTTCTTGAAAGGGCGTACTGCCATGGGTCATAATACCATGGGTCATTCAAATACTATGGGTAATACCATGGGTTTATAGGTGCAAAGGCCCATCACTTATCCCACTTACACCACAGGTGAGAATACTCTGATGCTACCGAAAACATCAACACTCCCTCTTAGCAAGTGATTTATTCTCACAATACCAACTCGAACTGGCTCTGCCTTCAAACCCAACACACATCTCCATCCTTGATTTGTTACCATAACTACTCCATATGACACAGAGGCAATTCTCGTTGTATGACAAGGGCTATTCTTTATAGACACCCTACTCTTAGAATCTTCCTGCTCTTGAGCATCCAACATGGCCATCTTGAACCATGACTTCCTGAACCTGAAGGATGTCTTCTTCTGAGTTATTGACTCCCTCTAAGCCTATTGACTCTCTTTGAAGACTAACTCCGTCCTGAGCTTTCTCATTCCCTCTCAATGCTAACTCCCTCTCACTCCATATTGCAGGCCTTCTCGATGCTCAAGGTCTTTACTTCACCTTCACTTAAAGTTTCTCACTTTGATCTCCAATGGCTATCTCAATCCTCTGAAGTATCTTTCTGTGATACAAAATCTATCACTCGCTCTTAGTGAGGAAGGTATTTTTGGAAAAAACACTTAGAATTGGCTTAACCTTTGGTTCTTGTACAATGTCCGAAGCCTCATTCTCCATCTTGTAGCTCCTAGTGCTAGGTCTATCTAGCATTGCTTCCAAACCCTCGACTGGTACGGTCTCTTTCTCTCCCTCTGAGGGATGACCTCTGCCAATCTTGTTGGCAAGCCTTTGTACATTTTGTACGACCTTTGCAAGTGGCCATCCTGGTTGCTACTAGCTTGTGCTTGTCACCACAAATTCTTTTCCCAACGACTCCTACTGGCCACTGCATCCTGCAACTACTCGATCATGCCAAACACAATTCTCTACCTGTGGCATGATCCTTCGCATTGCTCTATGGCACTAGGCCTGTTGATCCTCGCCTTTACGGCCCATACAAGGAGTGTGCCATACTTACCCAACTCTCCTGGCATGGGTATTCAAAGCATTGTTGCTACCTGTAATAGTTCCAATAGCTCCTTCTCGGAACTATCACTTGTGCGAATCTCAGATCCAACTGCCTTTCTAAAAAACCATGCTCTGATACCGTGTTAGAATTTTGTGGGCACTAGATTCAGTGCGCACGCACACACACCAGATCTAGTAACAACTTCCTATTAACTTTACACAGCTAATGAACTGAAACACACTGATGTGTCTAACCAAAAACAAATTATGCACAACAAAACTTATAAACCAACAATTAGATCATGCACAATAAGCATATTACACACAAGTTTTTCCCAATCAATAGTTCTTCATTGATTTTTTTTCTCAAAACCTACTTGGGCTCCCTTACTGGGATAATGCCCCTCGAAGAAATTACATTTACAACAATTACCCTGGATCTGATCTAGCGAATCAATCCATGGATCCATCCTCGATCTGGCTTAAATGGTTCCCCTTTGCTGCTCCGTGCTATTTCCTCATACTCAACACAACAAAAATCTTGCAATTTTAGTCATCAGGATCTCTTTTGCTAGTTTGTGCTCTTTCCTCAAACTTGGCACAACACCAAATTTGCAATATTACTCACATAGATCTCCTTTGTTGCTCTGTGCTCTTTCCTCAGAATTGATCATTGGCATATCACAACATTACTCCTGAGGCTAGTGTTGTTGTATGGTGTGTCTTCTCCTCGGAACCATCTTAGCCTGTTCCTGGAAGAGCTTGAAGGAACATCTTGCTACTCCTCTAGATCTATAGGATATGCCCCTGCTGTTAGTGCTATTGTTTCATACTCAAAATTAGGAGCCTCTTGCTCCTGATCCTCTACCCTTGTTGGCTCGTTCAACCCTCTCAGCTCTGCTTGACTCGACGGTATTTTTTGGTCCTCTCGACCCCCTTCTAGCCCTCTCGGCCCTCTTGCTAAGTCACCATCCACATGCCCTTTTGACCCTCAAAGGTTTGAGGCCTATCAACCTTCTCTTCCACAAGATGCTCTCACCCCCCTACATTATCACCCTAATAAGGATCGGTGGTTACTGTGAAGAGCCAATTCCCAATGTACCATACTGGGAATGTGTTAAAATTGGTAACTAGCGCCAAACTCCACATGGGTCATCTTATTTATGACAGCTGATATTTTTATTAGCTTCCTCTCTTGGATAGGTGTAGGATTGATCTAAAGATCATCCGATTCTGACATGTACAAATGAAGTTATGAATTTATTTTAATTATGGACAAATTGTTAAGGTCGGCCAACAAACTCATGTAGGCTCAGAAGCCCAACAGTGACGTCTATTCATCCTCAACATTAGCCTATAAATACATGATGCCTCATCCTCATTTGGACATACTTCACTTCTCACACATCTCTCTCTCCTCACATGAGTGGGTACATATTTCTGGGCAGCTCTCCACAAGTGCGTAGAAGGACTGCACTTTTCTGTTCCAGCCATTCACCAACATTGACCAAATTTGCAAAGGGTTGTTTTCACTATGTTGACCAAGCATTGACCTGTTTTTGGTGCGATTTTGGGTGGAGGAATTGTTTCCTAGCAGGATGTAGATCTGGACACAAGAACCAAGGCAATTTGACCTGTTGTTTGACCAGCGTTGACTGTACGAGGGTTGGCTGCAGGCTTGACTTTTGTTGACTAGTTTTGACAGGACCTTTTCAGACTATTTTGGGCTTATTAGACTTGTTGTTGGATGCCAAAGTTGACTGGGTTTGACTGAGCTGAATTGAGGAAGAAATCTGCCCTGTTGACCAACGTTGATTTTTCTGGTTAGGGCTCTTCTTGTTGTTGCTATAAATTATCGAAATTTGTAAATTGTACTCTCTCTCTGTTGAACTATTGAAGACTAAAAGAAGATTTAAACAAGGGTTCCCCACATTGGGGTTTTTCCCTGGCTAGTGCCACATCTTGTGTCTTGTCTTGGTTTGTCGTCTATTGTTTATGTTTATGTTCTAAACTTCTATCAGCATCTTACTTACATGTTGATGTGATTGCTAAACTGAAATATATATTGGGCTCATAAATAAATTGAAGTAAAATTTCTCTAAAGCATAGAACATACCATTGTTGCCTAAAATTAACATGGTAGCGGAGTTGAGGTGAAGACAAAGCCCAAGCAAGAGTGAAAGAGCAATCACCAAAGAGAGTTGGACAAGGACAAAAGACTCAATGGGTTCCTCATCCTACTTCCTGGCTGAAGACAAGCTCCATGATAAATCTGACTATCATGGATGGAAGATGTCTCTTGATTTGACCTTAAAAGAGAAGGAAGTGATGGATTATGTGCAGGGTAAAATCCCTAAGCCTCCTTCAAATGCACCGACTGCTACAAAGACCAAGTACAATAAGGCTGAAGTCAAAGCGAAGAATTTTATTAGGGATTCCATTGATAAGCATCTGGTGGCCTATATCTCTAAATTGAATACCTCCAAGGAGATATACGACAGGTTGGTCGGCATGTTCAAGGTTAGTAATGCTAATCAAATTCTCTTTCTCAAGAATAAGTTGAAGGATATACATTCAATCCTATTTCTTGAGGATTACTGAGATCAAGAATGATTTACTCTCGATTGGAGAAGTCATTATTCACAGGGAACTTACTCTCACCACCCTTGGAGGACTCCCACCTAAGTGGTATGTATTTAGAACCACTATATTCAACAATGGTCGAATTCTAGGGTTTGACGAATTAATGTCGAGAGGCATTCAAGAAGAAACAAGAATGGTGGAGCAAGAAATTCCTTCTAATAGAAGCAACCCCACTGCATTCTTCGCTCATGCCAAAGGAAGGTATAATGCAGGGTCTAAAGGTCATTTCCATGGAAAGCCTGGATCTAAGGGAGGAAGGGAGGGCAAGTGCTTTGTTTGCAATAAGTTTGGAAACTATGCAAGGGAGTGTCCTAATAAAAGGGATACACCTCGAGATGATGACTATCATAACAACTCCAGGGCCAACTTCAACAATAACAACAATGATCAAAGGAATGGCAGGTCCAATGGTAAAAGAAAAAGGAATGCGCTACATCAAGGAAATGGTCGACCCTCCAAGAAATCAAGGAACTCCAGATATGATGAATCCAATGTTGTTAACAATAAGAAAAAAGAGTACTATCTTATATCGACCCTCTCCACTGCCTCTCCTCCGGACACTTTGGGAAATTGGTTGATTAATAGTGGTGCCTCAAGGCACTTCACCGGATACAAGGAAGCCCTCTCTAATCTGATAGAAAAGGAGATAAACTTGGAGATCATCCTTGGAGACAATGCCACCTATCCCGTGAAGGGAATAGGAAATGTTACCCTTCAATTCAATCAAGGTAACACTACTCATTTGCAAGAAGTACTATATGTACCTGATCTCAAGAAGAACCTGGTGTCCATTTCAGCAATGGAAGATAAAGGATTCAAGGTGGCTTTTATCGATGGAAAGGTACGTGTTTGGAAAAGAAATTTCAAGGATGCTTTTACTCTTAGGTTCAAGGTTGAAAATTTGTATCAAGTTGGAGGAAGTCCATTGGGAGCCATGTCTTGCGACACATCTCTACAATCTAAACTATGGCACTAGAGATTCGCCCATCTTCATTATAAAGCCCTACCCGATGTGAGAGAGATTGTCACGACCACGAGTTGAGGCGCACTCACATGTGTGACGGGCGACGATTGGAGACAAACTTCGATTATTGCGACGAGTCGAATTTGCGATGACGAGCGGGTGCTTTCAGTTAAATGCGCCCCGGCAAGTGTGTGACGGTGCGACGAGTTACTTGGAGTGTCGAAAAACCGAGATTGGGAAAATCGACTAAGTATGGGCGCACATAAGAGGAGTTATAAGAGGTGTCGAAAAACAGACGAGTTGGGCCGACAGATGGTGGCGGACGCCTTGGGCGGGTTGACATGCGGAAATGGGAAAGTTGATTGGCTGACGTGTTGTTTGGTATTTTTCATGGGCAATTTGTGTGGTTGCCCTGGGCTGGCCGACCCACCTTAACTCATGGAGAATTCCTATATATTAGAGATGGTGAGTTGGAGAAAGGGGCCATTAAACTCAAGCAAGTTCAAGTGAGAAAAGCAATCCTTGGGCAAGCAAGAGGAAGAAAAAAAGATCAAGGGCAAGGTGCAGGTGGACTGAGGGTCGCAGCATCGAGCTGAGGAGAAAGAGAAGCGAGTTGCGGTGCGCCAAGCTGCGGAAAGTCTGCGGAGGGCGCCGAGTTGCGACGAGCTACAGAGGGCGATCCAACCCAACAAGTTGGGCGCCTCTGCCTGGAGACGAGCTGCAGAGGGCGACAGTGTAGACAAGCTATGGAGGTTGTGATGAGCTGCAGGCAGTTCTCAGTGCGAATAGCTGCGTACAGTTCTCGGTGTGACGAGTTATGGAAGGTGACCCGACCCGGCGGGGTGGGCGCCTCTGCCCGGTGACGAGCTGCACGACATGATAGACATGGGTAGCCCTGAATGACGAATAGGTGGGCGCTGCTGAACAGAGGGCGAGGTGTTCAAGTTGCCTACCGACTCGGTGAGGTAGGCAACCCAACACGAGCAGGCCGAGTTGTTGAAAAATTGGTAGAATTGCTAAGGTGAAATTTGGGGTTTCTTAGCAAAGGTTGTACTTGTAAATAAAGCTGTAAAAGATTGAATTATTATTATTGGGCAGACTCTAATCTGGGAGTTGCCCCTCCCATTAAAAGAAAGTATTTCCGTTGTGCATATTTATAAATGAAGATGATGTAAATGTTATTTCCGTTGTGTAATGAATGTACTTAGTAGAATTGAAGAGAAACAACTAAGTGTTCAGTGTTAGGTGTAGCCCGTATTCATAAGTATTGGTGAAAAGAAAGTGGGTAGCAGTGTTGCACCTGCCTATGTGCGGTTGAAAGACCACTGCCAAGATAGGGGTGTGACAGTTGGTATCAGAGCTCTAGTTTTCGTGGGCTTTGAACGATTCGTAGATTGAAGATTTGAATAAAAGTGAAGCAGGTGGTGAAGCAGTGTGCTTGGCCCAAGCTGAACGATAGGACATGGCAAGTTGGGAAGAATGCCAAGGGAGGCTCTTGCTTACCTGATACAGGTTGAGGCTTATGAAAGAAGAGAACCCACAGATTCAAGATGAACTTGAGGTCTGGAGAGGAATGTTCAAGAGGAACTTCTTCGACTTGGTTGGGTAATGGAGCAGGATGTAGCTACAAATTACAATGAAGAAGAAGACGTCGTGATGTATGAAGATGTTGCAGATGTGACAACGATGGAGGAAGAACTTGAGGCACTTCCAATTTCTCAAGTTGAACCAGGATCGTACATATTGCAGACATTAACAAATGAAGGCACTCACATGGAGGAGCCTCATGATGAAGTAAGTATTCCTATTATTACTTGTGTTTCATTGGAGATTTTGGAGGATGAGCCATATATAGGGAAGGGCAAAGATAGCTTTCCGATGTGATGGACCACCTTACCATGGATGTCTACGATGAAACCTTGTGTGGAGAAGCAAGGACATTGATTCTTGCAGAGCTTGTTGGGGTAGGTTGTGCCCTGATGGCAGGGGGTGCAAATGCTTGTGACAAGGGAGGAACATGATGATCATTGTTTTGATGCGTCATGCTTTAGCCATATGGAGAATTGGCTATGTGCCCGGCATGACTCATGGAAAGATTGGAGAGAGGGCACACCAAAGTTATGATGATATGATACTTGGGTGGACTTCTTCAGGATGTGCCGAAGAAAAACTTACAAGGGGACCATTCCCCTCAAGTAATATCAAGACCACAAACATATTGCAATTGATCCACTCTGACATATCTGGTGTGATGCCCGTAAACTCCTTGGGAGGATACTTATATTATCTCACCTTTGTGGACGTTTATTCTCACAAGGCCTAGATTTAGTTCTTGAAGGAGAAGGATGAAGTGTTCACTTGGTTCTGACATTTCAAAGCCTTGATCGAAAACCAATCCAGGAAGAAAATCCATATATTGAGGACTCGTAATGGGACCGAGTATGAATCCAAAGAATTCCAAGATAATCGGAGAGAAGCTGGCATTAAGAGGGAGACTACAACGCATACACTCCTGAGCAGAATGGCATGGCTGAAAGGAAGAATCGTTGTATTGTAGAAGTTGTCTGTGCCATCCTTCATGATCAGGGCCTTCCGAAGTTTCTATGGGGTGAAGCTACAAATACCATCATGTATGTTCAAAACCGATGCCCTCATCAAGCATTCGACTCCAAGTGTCAAGACCTGCGGTTCGTGTGACGGGCAAGGCGACTCCACCATGCAAAGTGCATGCAAAACATGAAACGAAATGAACCTTGGGCGAGTTTATAAGGTTTTGGGCAAGTTGAGGGGGCGGTCCCATGAGTTGGGCAGGCTGACCATCCTCCGGGGCGAGACAACACATTATGAACGAGTCGGCCGGGTGACACAACTCGCCACCCACCCGTATATATTGGAGGGTGTTTGGAGGCAAACGACCATCGAACATTCAATCAACAAGTTCGAACACGGAGTTCTGAAGTGCGTGGATGAGCCCGCACGACGGGCGGAACTCGTGTGAGAACTCGTTCAGAAAAGTCGTTCGAATAGTCGTTCGGACGGTCGTTCGGGAAACTCGTTCGGACAGTCGTTCAGGAAAGTCGTTCGGGAAACTTGCTCGGATAGTCGTTCAGAAAACTCGTTCGGGCAGTCGTTTGGAAAAGTCGTTCAGGAAAGCCGTTCAGAAAGGTCGTTCAGGCAGGTCGTTCGGACAGTCGTTCAAGCAGGTCGTTCGAACAATCGTTCGGGCAGGTCATTCGAGAGGTCGTTCAGGCAGGTCGTTCGGGAGGTCGTTCGGGCGACCCGGGTGAGGTTGTTCGGGTGACCCGGGCAAGGTCGTGTGGCGACCCGGGTGAGGTCTTTCGGGTGAACCGGGTGAAGTCGTGTGGCGACCGAGGTGAAGTCGTGTGGCCACCCGGGTGAAGTCGTGCGGCGAATTGGGTGAAGTTGAATGGGTGAACGGGTGGACGTGTGGACAGGCGGCCGGGTGAGGGTGCGTCGTGCATGATGAAACGGTGAAGTGTTGAGATTGTGAACGGAGGTGTGTCTCGGTTGGAGGCGCCCATGTGTGGCGACTTGGAGGCGCGCTCAAGTTGGGCAAACGACACGACGGTGCGACGAGGTGAACGAAGGGTTGGTGAGTCATGCGGAAACTGTGTGGAGGTGCCGATGAGCTGGGCAATTGAGTTTGCCAAATTTGTGAAAAATTGGCTAAGTGTAAATTTGGGGTTTCTCAAGATTTAACTTATGCATTGTAAAAAAAATGAAAGATTGTATAATATATTGTTGGGCAGACTCATATTGCAGAGAGTTGCCCCTCCCTTTATACTGTTGCATTTCTCTTATATAATGCTATGGATAATGAATGTGTATGGGTGTTCATTAGTATAAAGGATAACATAATAATACTTGGTTGAGAATCACAAACTAAGTAGGAGAAAGTGAATTTAGGCGTAGTCCATGTGCACGAGTATTGTTAAAAGTGTTCGGTGGTACCACACCTTGCCAGCACGGTTGAAAGACCACCGTAGGCTTGGGGGCGTGACAGTTGGTACGAGAGCTGGTGAAGCTTGCAGATGAAGTACTGATCCCACCACACTATTGTGAGTTGGTATCAGAGCTAGTCTAAAGACTTGGAGGAGTCTTGTAAGACTGGGTTGAGCAGGTTGCTCGTGACAGTGGAAGCAGGTACTTGTAGGTGAAGGAAGCTAGTTTCACATACAAGTGGAGCAAGGGCCGGTTCATGGTTGCAGGGAACTTGGTGAAGCTGGTGAAGGTTAGAACCGGGTGTCGTAGAGTTGGGTAGGCGGTACTACGTGCTGGTCATACGATTTGGGCACTTTTCAGGTGGGCAAGTGGGACTGCGTGTAGGCAGGTATACACGGTTTGGGCGTCTATGGACCAAACGAAGTACAAACCGGGGAAGACAAAGTACAAGGCATGGTAGGTTTGGAAGAATGCGAAGGGAAGCTCTTGCTTACCTTATACAGGTTGAAGCGGTTGAAAAAGGAGAATCCCCGTATTCGAGAGAAGCTTGCAGTCTTGGAAAAGAATGTTGAAGACGAGCTTCTTCAACTTGGTTGGACAATGGAGCAAGATGAAGTTGTAGATTGTGCAAACAAGGAAGAGGAAGCCGTGATAGTTGAAGATTTTGCAGACATGACCATGATGGAGGATGAGCTTGAGATTGATCAAGTTGGACCAGGATCGTGCAGTTTGTAGACATGTATGGATGAGGGTACTCTCATGGAGGAACCTTATGATGATGATGTAAGTACTATTGATACATGTGTTTCATTTGAGCATTTGGTAGATGGACCATGTGCAGGGAAGGGCAAAGCCAGTTTGCTGATGTTAGGGAGCATCTTACCATGGATGTTTATGGTGAGACCTTGTATGGAGAAGTAAGGATTGTTGACTATTGCAGGACTTTTTGGGGTTGTTTGTGACCTTATGGTAGAAGGTACAAAGGCCCGTGACAAGGGTGGAACTTGATGATCGTTGTGGAGGAATGGGTCATGCTTTAGTCATATTGGCTAAGTGCCCGACATGACTCATGGACAGTTTGGAGGGCACCAACACTTGAGTTGCTTGGGTGGACTTCTCATGGCCGAGACCAAGAGCAAGTCTTGGTGAACACTTAGGTGGAGGAGCTATGATGGAGAGACTCATGTGATGATATGGTTGGGTGACCGAGTTCACTAGACCAAAGATTGCAGCTTGGATGGGGATGACCGATTGTTGTGATGGGTCTACTTGGTTGGACTACATGGACAACTTAGTCATGGACATCAGGTTGGATACATGGAGCATGGCAGTCTTATGCAGGGACATTATGTGAGAGCACTTGTAGAGGTGTCACTTATGGGCATCCAATGAGGAGTGCCAAGGCAGGGATGTTGTGCAGATGGATTTGCTAGTGTGACATGGAGACTTATTACTATGAGTTGATGGAGAGGTTGTGCACTCTTGTACAACAAGGCCATGGACTTGGATGGAGTTGTGAGCAGACTATGGGGCATTCTTACTACATGGAGAGCTGAGGCATCTTGCAGAGACCTTTGGGTCGAGACTTGTATGCTTGCTGAGATGTTGGTTGGAGATGGCTTATGGAGCTCATGATGACATGCGGTTGTTGTGACTTTTGGGGACTTCATATATGGTGGCATGAGGATGTGCATTCTCATGGTTTGAGTGTGACAGTTGGACTGACCATCCGACTAGTTCAGACATGGGGGTTAACAGTGTGCAGAGATGTGTTGACATTGTGTTAGAGTATCATGGCAGTAGTTCACATGGGGACGACACATGATGAGGTCGACACGATATGTTGCAGTGGGCATGTAGCTTGAGATGGAGGGACCAACCTTCCACGATGGAGAGCAACATGTGGAGATTGTGGCATGGTGGTTGATGGTCATGGATTGAGATGATTTCCAATCTATGACATAACGATGGGGTGTATACCTTGGTATGGATGATCTTGGTAACAGATGGTTGCCGGGATGAGATATTGTCGAGGACGACAATGACTTCCAGTGGGGGAGGATGTCAGGACCTGTGGTTCGTGCGACGGGCAGGGCGACTCCACCATGCGAAGTGCATGCAAAACATGAAACGAAATGAACCTTGGGAAAGTTTATAAGGTGTTGGGCAAGTTGAGGGGGCGGTCCCATGAGTTGGGCGGGCCGACCATCCTCCAAGGCGAGACAACACATTATGAACGAGTCGGCCGGGCGTTTGGTGTGGGTCGGTCGAGTGACACAACCCGCCACCCGCCCGTATATATTGGAGGGCATTTGGATGCAAACGACCATCGAAAATTCGATCAACAAGTTCGAACACGGAGTTCTGAAGTGCGTGGATGAGCCCGCACGACAGGAAGAACTCGTGTGAGAACTCGTTCAGAAAAGTCGTTCGGATAGTCATTCGGGAAAATCTTTCGGGCGGTCGTTCGGGAAACTCGTTCAGACAGTCATTCAGGAAAGTCGTTCGGGAAACTTGTTCGGACAATCATTCAAAAAACTCGTTCGGGCAGTCGTTCGGAAAAGTCGTTCAGGAAAGTCGTTCAGAAAGGTCGTTCAGGGAGGTCATTCGGATAGCCGTTCGGGCAGGTCGTTTAGGCAGGTCGTTCGGACAGTCGTTCGGGCTGGTCGTTCGGGAGGTCGTTCAGGCAGGTCATTCGGGCGACCCGGGTGAGGTCGTGTGGCGACCCGGGTGAGGTCGTTCGGGTGACCCGGGCAAGGTCGTGTGGCAACCCGGGTGAAGTCGTGTGGCGACCCGGGTGAAGTCGTGTGGCGACCCGGGTGAAGTCGTGCGGCGAATTGGGTGAAGTTGAACGGGTGAACGGGTGGACGTGCGGACGGGCGGCCGGGTGAGGGCGCGCCGTGCACGATGAAACGGTGAAGTGTTGAGATTGTGAATAGAGGTGTGTCTCGGTTGGAGGCACCCGTATGTGGCAACTTGGAGGCGCGCTCAAGTTGGGCAAACGACACGACGGTGCGACGAGGTGAACGAAGGGTTGGTGAGTCATGCGGCGACCGTGCGGAGGTGCCGACGAGCTGGGAAACTGAGTTTGCCAAAGCTGTGAAAAATTGGCTAAATTTAAATTGGCTAAGTGTAAATTTTGGGTTTCCCAAGATTTAACTTAAGCATTGTAAAAAAAACGAAAGATTGTATAATATATTGTTGGGCAGACTCATATTGCAGAGAGTTGCCCCTCCCTTTATACTGTTGCATTTCTCTTATATAATTTTGTGGACAATGAATGTGTATGGGTGTTCATTGGTATAAAGGATAACATAATAATACTTGGTTGAGAATCACAAACTAAGTAGGAGAAAGTGAATTTAGGCGTAGTCCATGTGCACAAGTATTGTTAAAAAGAAAGTGTTCGGTGGTGCCGCACCTCGCCGGCACGGTTGAAAGACCACCGTAGGCTTGGGGGCGTGACACCAAGACTCCTGAAGAAATGTTCACTAGTAATAAACCCGATGTCTCTCATTTTGAATTTTTGAAAGCCCCATATATCTTCATGTGCCGAAAGAGAAAAGAAGCAAATTGGGTGCATCTAGGAAGAAAGGAACCTTTGTGGGCTATAGTGAAAATTCTAAGGGATATAGAATTTATGTGGTTGGTCAAAAGGAATTTGAGATAAATCATGATGTCACCTTCGACAAGGATATGGTCCTTAGGAAGATCAACAACCTTCCTATCCTAAGAAAGGACAAAGAAGTTGACACAGGAAATCAAGGTGAAAAAGAGGACGAAACGATGCCCGATGTTGATGAACCTATGGATCCTATTGATCCAATCCCTCATGAGCCTTCCTCCTCCAAGAGGTGACCCTCATGGCTTAGGGAGACCCTCAAAGATGCTGAGAGGCACGTTGCACCAAGGGGGACTTTTCGTGAAAGCCAGAAGCTGAACAAGTACCAAGGATATTTGACTGCCATGAGCACTATCATTTGAAATGAGCCTTCATGATTTGAAGAAGCAATGAAGCAACAAATATGGAAGGAAGTTATGAATGAAGAATACGAGTCAATCATGAAGAATGATGTTTGGGATGTTGTCCCTAGACCCTAGGACAAATCGGTTGTCACTTCTAAGTGGCTCTACAAAATCAAGCATGGAGCTGATGGAAGTGTAAAAAAGTTCAAGGCTCACTTTGTTGCTTGAGCCTTCTATGAAAAGGAAGGTGTAGATTACGATGAGATATTTTCACCTGTTGCCCTATACACCACCATCTTCTTGATCATATCCCTTGTTGCCTTGCAAGGATGGAACCTACATCAGATGGATGTCAAGACTGCCTTCTTGCATGGTTCAATCAGAGAGGAAGTCTATGTGGAATAACCCGAGGGGTTTGAAGTTCATGATCAGGAATCTCATGTATGAAAGTTGAAGAAATCTCTCTGTGGATTGAAGCAAGAATCCCGGGCTTGGTATGAGAGGATTGATAACTATCTAATGAAGCTGGGATTCACTAGAAGTGAAGTCGATCTGAACTTTTACTTTAAGGTTGAAAATAATAAACCTCTCATTCTGGTACTTTATGTGGACAACCTTTTTCTAATATGTGCAGATCCTCTCATTCACAAATGTAAGAGGGAGTTGGCTTCTGAATTTGAGATGAAGGACCTAGGACCAATGCACTATTTCCTAGGGTTGGAGGTCTGGAAAAATCCAGGTGAAATTTTTCTCTCTCAAGGAACATATGTTGTAAGATATTGGAAATATTTGGAATGGTGGACTGCAAGGTTGTGACTACTCCGATGGAACTTAACTTCAAGAAGTTATGTGGTAGTGCTGCTAGACCTGAATTGGAAAATGCTTTTGTGTATCATCAACTCATAGGAGCACTGATTTTCTTGGTGAACTCCCATCCGGACATATGTTTTGCAGTTAACACATTGAGCCAATAGATGGTTGAGCCTCATCACATACATTGGATTGCTGCCAAGAATCTTCTGAGATATCTTCAGGGCACAACCACTCATGGACTGAGAAACACTGTTGGAAATGTGAGGCCGCATGGTTATTCTGATGCTAATTCGGCTAGCAGTGTGGTGGATCGCAAGAGCACTTCTGGATGCTATTTTTCTTTGGGTTCTGCTTCGATATCCTAGATGAGTAGGAAGAAGAAATCGGTTGCCTTGAGCACCATCGAGGCCGAATACATAGTTGCTAGTATGGCCTCCTGTGACGCTGTCTGGTTGAGGAAGATCTTCAGTGAGCTGTGTGGACATGTGTTGGATACCATCATGATCCTTTGCGACGACCAGAGTGGGATCCGATTATCAGAGAATCCCGTGTTTCATTATCGCTCCAAGCATATAGATATCAGGTACCACTTTATCCGGGATATGGTACAATGAGGAGCAATAAGGCTCCATCACATTGTGACAAATGAGCAGGTCGTCGATATTCTGACAAAGCCCCTGGGGAAGGTCAAATTCTTGGCCTTCCGAGAATGACTCGGAGTCGTGGAGAGACCCTCTTATGAGGGTCTTATATGAGATGGACATTGAGCTCTAGGAGCTACGGGGGGCTTGGGGTACTTCTTGGAGTGATGAGCAACCATAGGGTGAGTGGTTTAGCCTTCCCCTAATGGTTTGTTGAGTACAACGTGAGTGGTTCATCCTTCCCCTGTGATACCCCTTGGCGAC
This sequence comes from Pinus taeda, assembly GCA_000404065.3. Lineage (NCBI taxonomy): Eukaryota > Viridiplantae > Streptophyta > Pinopsida > Pinales > Pinaceae > Pinus > Pinus taeda. The sequence continues at coordinate 14,742 of APFE030794000.1, read as the reverse complement.
ATGTGAGCAGGACGAGTGGTTCGTCCTTCTCCTGTCGAGACATCCTACCCATGCAATCTCGAATTCATGGGAAGTACCTCTCATCTAGCCAATGAGTAGATAAATGAGGATAGGGACCATAGTACTACCGATAGACACATTGTGTACTACCATAGTCCCTATGCTAGGATGTCCGATATTGATCTGGGATCAATGGGAATTGACTTCGGGTCAGTAAGAGTGGTATGAGGCAGTCTCTTTTGATTGGAACTAACTTCAGGTCAGTAAGAGTGGTACGAGACAATCTCTTTTGATTGGGACTGACATCGGGTCAGTAGAGAATGGTATGATACATTCTCAATCACTTCTTCTTCTTCATAGTTCAACAGAGCAGTGCATGGATGGTAGAGATAGTACAAATTGGAAGATGGATTAGGAGATGGAGTTCTCCCTAGTTGAGAGGGAGTGTTAAAATTGGCAACTAGGGCCAAACTCCACATGGGTCATCTTATTTATGACAACTGATATTTTTATTGGATTCCTCTCTCGGAGAGGTGTAGGATTGATTTAAAGATCATCCAATTATGACATGTACAAATGAAGTTAAGAATTTATTTTGATTATGGACAAATTATCAAGGTCGGCCAGCGAACTCATGTAGGCTCAGAAGCCCAACAGTCACATCTATTCATACTCAACGTTAGCCTATAAATACACAATGCCTCATCCTCATTTGGACATACTTCACTTCTCACGCATCTCTCTCTGCTCACATGATTGGGTATGGATTTCCAGGTAGCTCTCTACATGTGCGAAGAAGGACTGTACTTTTCTGTTCAAGCCATTGACCAACGTTGACCGAATTTGTAGAAGGTTGTTTGACTACGTTGACCAAGCATTGACTTGTTTTTGGTGCAATTTTGGGTGGAGGAATTTCTTCCTAACAGGCTGTAGATCTGGGTACAAGAACCAAGGCCATCTGACCTCTTGTTTGACTAGCGTTGACTGTAATAGGGCTGGCCGCAGGGTTGACTTTTGTTGACCAATTTTGACTGGACTTTTCAGACTGTTTTGGGCTTATTAGACTTGTTGTTGGAAGCCGAAGTTGATAGGGTTTGACCGAGATGAATTGAGGAAGAAATCTGCCCTGTTGCCCAGCGTTGACTTTTCTGGTTAGGGCTCTTTTGCTGCTACTATAAATTATTAGAATTTGTAAATTGTACTATCTCTCTCTGCTGAACTATTCAAGACTAAAAGAATATTTGATCAAGGGTTCCCCACATTGGGGTTTGTCCTTGGTTGGTGCACATCTCGTGTATTCTTGTCTTGGCTTGTCTTCTATTGTTTATGTTTATGTTCTATTAGCATTTTACTTACATGTTTATGTGATTGCTAAACTGAAATTGATGTTGGGCTCATAAAAAAATTGAAGTAAAATTGCTCTAAAGCATAGAACATACCATTGTTTCCTAAAATTAACAGAATGGGATCTAAAGGTCTCTCTCTTTTCTTTCCTTTTATTTTGGAGTCTCATTTCCAAGTGGTTCCATCCCCCCCCCCCCCCGCCAACTTATCACCTTAATAAGGAGAGGTGGTTACTGTGAAGAGCCAATTCCCAATGTAGCATACTGGGAATGGGATCTAAAGGTCTCTCTCTTTTCTAGGGAGGTATTCATAATCCATACAAGGTACTTGGACATTCTTAATATGAAGAATTCTCATAAGAAGAGTCGGATTGGTAACCCATCTCTTTAGCATCATATCATCCAACATTGCCACATAGCAAGGCCTTCCACAAGATCAGAGCACAATGCTGGCGAGACCAATGAATTATAGACACCATCATGATTGTCTCTCAAGGTACATGCCCCACACGGGTGTTCACAGAGTATATCCTTCTAGGACTAGTCTTATCTTGGATTCCCAGTCCTCAAAGAATATCGATCCTCTTCGACTACTCTTATCTTGGATGCCCTACTTCATCCTCAAAGAGTATCGGATGCCAGATGCTTACGCAATCCTCCATACTTTCTTCCCAATGTGAAGACATGAATGACCTGTCTATCTCTTCCTCTCAACTAGGGAGATATAAACATTACTATAACAGGAATGCACTCAAGCTCCCTTATATCCAGGGACTTGTCCAGGCTCCCTCTTAACTAGGGACTTGCTTCCAGCAACTTTCTGCTATTGATGGAGCTCATGGGACTCTCATCTCCTTGTGGGGCTCCTTTCGATGTCACAAAGTCCATCCTTTTATTATGTATCCTTCATTATTCGTAGGGCATTGACCATCCATCACTTTCCTTCATGAGCTACATCAATCATGGCATCCTTCTTTCATCGAAAAGTGATCTTCTAGTCCACATCTGGTTTTTCTTTATACAATTACCTCCTCCAATTCATGTTTATTTTAGAATATTCCATCCAACCACATGAGTGCTAGTTGAAGGTGACATCTACAACCCTCTTTTCGATAGCCCTATATCAACCCATCCAGATGTTGTTCAAAAATAAAAAATGAACATCAAATCAAAGTTACCTTTTGTGATGGCCTTTTATCATGACATCTTGCTTGCCTACAACATATTGCACATTCATAAACACATCTCCAAGACTTCATGTGTCAAGGGTATTCTTTCTTTTATAGATCTTATCAAGGTCTTCATACCTTCTTCATGGAGATGTTACATCAGATTCTCTATCGGATGTTGATTCCTTATCTTATGAGACCATAGTTGCAACTTTTACGGTCTCTTCTTTCTTTCTTCACATACTGCTTCCCCATGAACTTCTTGACAAAGTTCCTTCATCATGGTTGTCAACCACTTCATATTCCATATGAGGACATATTATGTTGATTTCATCTTGTCAATATGTGAACCTTACTTTCATGCATTTTTCAAAGGAAGAAATCCTTGATCATTCTCACAAGGTGGAGCATTTACCCATGACATCAACAACTATATGATTACATGGCCTAATCTATCAAATATATATGTTGTAGCCTAATCTTGCATGTTCAGAAAAATCTAAATTGCATGTGAACTTGGGCCAGTAATTAAAATTAAAGGATGCTCATTTTAATGAAGGTTGTTCTAACAAGGCTATGAAATAGGTTTGCACAAGTTTTTCTGCTTTTGCTGAAGCCAATGCTTATAATTTATGTTTTAAAAAATATATATAAATTTTTGGGGAACAAACACTATTATGCTCTCAACATAATTGTGACGCCACATAAAATTAAAAAGATGAGCCAAGGCTCAATTCGAAGGTTTCAAGCCAAGTACCGACTTCATTAATCAACAATCAAAGTCAGAGTTCACCATGATCTTTAATGGTTTGGATGGTAGGTATGCATAAAGCAAAGGAGCCAAGGTTACTTCTTACGGCTCATGATATAAATGTGGGGAGGCTATACCCATTAACAGGGTTGGAAGACAAAATCTGATTGGACAGAAAGGTACTTTTTGAGGACCAAACTTTCCTTTCTTCCTAGCCATGGAAGAAAATGCTTGTACTTGCTCAATTGATCCTACATCATTTTTTGCCTTCAACCTGGTTTCTTCAATTTTACATAATGACCACAATTCAGTGAATGGGGTGGCTTCCTCTGGAAGTGCATTGAGCACTATGGTGGTAATTTCTTTATCGGGCATTATTTCTCCCAACTCTTGTAGTTGGTCTCTTATTTCTCATACCCTCATAAAGTATGAGGCTATTCCATCGTCCTTTGAGATCTTCATTCTATACAGTTCATTCCTTAAAGATATCACTTCTCCTGCAGTACTTACGAAGAACAATTCTATTAACTTGTCATATATTTCTTTCGATGTCACCAACTTTGATACATAAGGTATGATTGGATCCTTGATGGATTCTATGAGAATTCTTTGAGCCCTTACTTCCCCTTCATATACTTTGCAAAAGCTTGAGCTTCTTCCTTTGGAGGTTTAGTGATTGTACCCTTAACATGTTCAACAACTTCATTTTCTATGAGGATCAAATCTGTCCTCTTCTTCCATGCAAGAAAGTTTGATGACCCAACCAATTTGTTGCTTTCCTTGCAAAATGAAGTCAATTTGATAGTAGATTTAGTCATAAATATAGAGGTATTCGTCAAGTGAAGATGCTCCTTGAAGACAATATCTTCAACTTGATGCCTTCTTGATTTCGATGATGATGTTGATAATATATGTCTTCTTGATGAAGATGTCTTCCTTCAAAAGTGATCCTTCAAAGAGAGGGAGATCACCTTGATTCTTTGATGATGATGACTACGCTTCTTCTTGCTTCCCTTGGATGTATAGACTTGAAGATGCTTCAATGAGTTTAAGTGGAGGTAGGGTTCTGTAGATTTTTCCTTTGTGATGATGATGTGATCTTTTCAAGATTGTTTCAAGTATATGACCCTTCTTTGGATGTGCTAGGGTTTTGAGGTCTCCTTCCTTTGAGATGTGATGATCCTTGAGATGAATGGCCCTTCTTGATGATTGACGCTCTTGATGATATTCTAGTGCTTCAGCCATTGAGTTTCCTTCTTTAAGCTGCCTTTGCTTGATCTAGTCACCTTAGCTCTAATACCATGTTGAGAAATATATGGGCAGCTAGATTAGGTGATTTCTCTTCTTTGATAACTGCTCACGATGTAGTTTTACTTAACTTGATTATCTTCTTCTTTCACTTGATTATTATTAGTATTCTCTTCATCAAACAACTACCAAACCATATAGAACAATGAGACAAAGGACACAAGATATAGGCGATCATCCAGGGGCAAAACCTCTCCAACTGAGAGGAAAACCCACACAAATTATTCTCTTCTTATAGAATCTTCAATTGACGAATTCCAAGACCTATGACCCTTGACAAAGACCTTCCAAGACCAAGTCAAACCTTTCTTCCTTAACGAGCTTTCCTTCCAACAACTTCTGCAATTTCGACCTCCCAACAAATTCTTTTGCAACTTTGACCTACCCAGTAGATTCTTCTGGAACTTTGACCTACCCAACAAATTCTTTTGCAACTTCTACCTGCCCAGCAAATTCTTTTGCAACTTTGGCCTACCTAGCAAATTCTTTTGAAACTTTGACCTAATAGTTTCTTCCTAGCACTTCGACTTTCCCAGCAGCACTTTGACTTGCCCAACACTTTGACTTACCCAAAAACTTTCCAGTACTTTAATTTGCCTAGTAGCTTTCCAACACTTCAATTAGCCCAGCAATTGTAGAAAACCTAGCATGAGGGAGAGAGAGAAAGAGAGCCAAAACTTTGATCTTGTTGTTCTTCTTCTTTTTCACCCTTTTCTAGCTACTTTCTTGAGGAGATCGAACTTGCTTGAGAGTTTGTCTAAATGAGGTCAAGTTCCTTCTTATTTATACACTTTTGAGAGGTACAAATTGTTATCTTTAGGTCAACTTGCCCCTTCATGTGGGCCGACTTGATCATTGCACCATGACGAGGCCTTGGAGGGTATTTTGGCTTTCTTTTTACTCAAATAATTTTTCTTTACAATATGTAACATGCCCAAAAATGTCTTTCATACATAACAATGACTCACTTGACTTGTAGACTCAATGAAAAACCCTAGAATCACACAATGGGTGCTTGAATTAAAAATAATTTTCCCTTGAGCATGAAACCCATGCCTCAACAATACCAATAATAAATTTATTTTTCTCATTACATCAAAACATAAAATCATGATTACATATTTCATTATGAAGACCGAACCTAGTTACATATTTCAACATCATCATCCTTTCTCTTTTGCCTAATTGAATGCAGTGAAGTAAAGTTTAAACACATGGAAATTGGGACATAATGGACAACTTGTTGCACCTTATTTTGGTCTCTTTGATAGATATTATTTTCTCAGTTTGAAGTGGTAACCAGCAGTGCTAAAGAAAAATAAGGTCTAATGCCTCACTTGGTGACTCCATTGTGAGGAATCTAGTAATGTGGGAAATTGAGGTAGCCATAAAATCCACCTAAAACTGCAAAGAAGGTAATGGTCAATTCACTTTGTGATCGTTGTAAACAATCATAACCATGTAAACAATCAATCTGGGCATCCACAACCATGTAAACAACCATAACATGCATAACCTGAGATTCATTATACCAAGCAACAAGGGGTATACTTATCTCGAATATGAGATTGGGCAGCCGAGCCAGAGACTGGAACTCACCACCCAACCATAGATTGGGCTGCACAACAATCTTTCTTGCATCCCAATCACCCTGGAACTAGATTCTAGGGCCAAGGAGGCTGCACTAGGGACAAAATTAGTCTGCCAGAGAACCAGGAACTTCTAGAGGTCTAGTCTACCTCCACCCTGAATAATTTACTGTAGCACCCTCAAAGGAAAATCATAAGGATATCCATGCCTCCATGACAAAACATCAACTACAACATCCCAGAGAGGAAACTGTCCAAAAAACACTGGCTACCAACATCATATGTTGCCACATAGATAGACCCCAATTGTGTAGTTAGTCCTTTTTTTGGGAGAGCATCCGCTTGTCCATTCAATTCCATATAGATATATCCAATCCTAATGTCAGTGAAGAAGCTAAATAAGCACCTAACCCTTTGTTTCCAGTGCCCAAGAGTTGTAATGTCCAAGTTATATTTCCCATTGGTCCACTCTAACACTACCTTTGAATCCCTTTATATCTACATATTTTCCAAGCCTAAGAGTTTCGCAGATGTTAAAACTCCCCACAAAGTTTTAGGTTCCACTTTTGTATTAGATCTTGATCCACATCTCCAGCATAGGTTATAAAAGTGTTGTTGCTCTAAGAAGATTACACCTCCACATCCACTGGTGTTTGAGCAAGTAGCCCCATCAGAAAATGCAGAGGGATAAACCATTCTCATTATATACTTTACAACCTTGGGTTTATGTCAAATGGTCCTTGGTCCCTTCTCCATAAAATATCCCATAATCTTATCACATGTTCTTTTAATAACAAGTACTTTGTCCTCATATATCAAATGGCTCTTGGTTGTCCAAATGCCCCATGCTATGTATATAGGAAGTGTTGCCCAATTTGGGTGTACATTGTACCAGTCTTTAAAGTAGGTCTCAAAGATTTCCCCATTCCAAGTAAAAAGGAGATTAAATTACTTCAACACAAAATGCTAGATAGTCAAAGAAAATGGGCACTTAAGAAATAAGTGATATATTCTCCTCCTCCTCCATATAAATAACACATCTTACTGGACCAGAGAATCCTCTTTTACAAAGGTTATCCCAGATAAGAACTTCATTCCTCAAACAAATCCACTCAAATATTTTAGCTTCATAGGATTTTCCAATTCCATAATTTTCGATGCCACCAAATAGGGGTTGGGCTAATCACTGTTGATGTTATATATCAATAGACCTCCTTAACCGTGATCTTCCTTTTTTAGTATTTCCATTCCATATAAGGATATCTTCCTCAGAATTTAAATAAACTCTTGCCTGATGTAAATCCAAAGTATATTCCTTCCACAGATGTGCCAAGTCTTCAAAAAATCCTAGGTCGTTAGTTGTCAACCAAATATTGCCAACATTGTGTTCCAATTCCTCTTCCAAAGTTGATTAATATAGTAATAACCTCTATTGTGTAAGATATTAGTGAATAATGTTGAGGAGGATCCAATGAGGTCTTCTCCGATCCTAGCCCTCAAGCCATCTCTAATTTTTCATTTTATGTTCCTGGTTATCCAACGTTTGACTAATAACATACATTCCCAAATCAAAGATGCATTATGAGTGCCTATGTTGGGAGCTTGTATTCAGTCCTCAACCGCTATTTCAGAAAAATACTTATCCCTGCAAATGTCTTGCCAAAAGCCTACTTCAAACAGAGCCCTCCATAGTGACTTGGATGCCTAGAATTCCCATCCAAACCAAAGGAGGATTTTTAGCCCCCAACTTCCATCTAATTTTGGCCTCGATAAATCCTCCAATTAGCCAAGTGAATTTTATGATGCTCCGTATTGCCTCCCCAAATGAAACCAACAATGATGGAATTAATTTTATGGAAAATTGAAACAGGTATCTTAAAAAATATGGAGCTAGTAGACCGATATATTCCAGAGAATAGCCTTAACCAACATGAGTCTACCTCCAATTGTCAACCATTTATTCATCTAATTCATCAACTTATGACAAAATTTCCCTATCAACCACCTCCGATTCTAGACCAAAAATTTATTTGGTTTGAGGGAAAACCCCAAATATGTGAAACCTTGTGTAAGTTTAATCACCTTGAAACCAAAAAGATTAGATATTTCTTGAAGAACCTCCTTGTCAACCTCATGCTCAATAAAAAATTACTTATTACTGTTGATCAGTAGGTCCATCGCCTTGTAGAAAACATCAATAATCTTATAATATCACTCCCATTCAAGGAGTGTTCCCATCCCAAATAGAAAAACATCGTCTGCAAAAAGTAAATGGGAGATATAAATGTTTTGTGGGGGACACCATTACTGATGACAATAAATTGAATAGGGATAACACAAGCCATAATTCATTGAACAACACCAAATGAGAGCTCAATCCTAGTGAGAGCCAATGTGGTAGAAAACCCCAATCAATATAATCATATGCCTTTACAAGGTCCAGTTTCAAAATAATGGCACTCAAATGTTTTTTTTTTTTTTTTTTTGTCGTGTGTTAAAATTCTTGTGTGATTGCAATGATATCATGTATTTTCCTCCCCTTAAGAAAACCAAACTGCTACAGTGAGATAGATTCTGATAGTTTATCTTTGATCCTAATGGAAATCACCTTACAAATCAATTTATATATAATATTACTGAAAGAAATGGATCAAAAATCCTTAAAAATAATAGGCTTTGAGGTCTTAGAAATAAGAGCAATAAACGTTGAGTTTAAAGAGCTTGAAACCACCATGTTTTGCCTAGAATCCTCTTCCAATTATACTAAGTCATCCCCCATCAAATCGAAGAAGTGGATAAAAATCTCCACAGTCCAACCATCCGGACATGGGCTTTTGTTTTTGGAAAAACTCTTCAAGACTAATCCCACTTCTTCCTTGCTGACAAGCTTATATATGTCTTCTAAATCCATAGGAGAGAAAAATGTGGGATATGAATTGATCATCTTCAATTGTGTATCAATCTCAATATCCACTCTAGCATAATATAAATTTCCAAAACATATAACGACTCCAGTTTGTAACTGATCCCGGGTATGTAGTGAATTTCGAGCTTCATCTTGCAACTCCCATATAGTGTTCTCCTTATGCATTTTTGATGCAAAATTATGAAAAAATTTAGTGTTTTTGTCCCTCGTAGTGACCCATATAGCCCTACTCTTTAAATGCCATTCTTCTTCTTGTAGTCTAAGGATGTATCTTTTTCAATTATCAACTTCCAATGCTTCCTTTTTAGTTCTTTCTGATAGAAAACTAGGATGTTTGGGATAATCAAGTGTCTCCAACTTGAAATCAATTTTCAGTAACTCCTTGGAAATTCTCCTTTTTTCTCCTTTCCCATTTTTTAACCACTCTCTTCAGTATTTCTAACCTCTAACATATCCAACCCATGTGTGATCTGACTCACTTAACAGATGTATATTTCAAGCATGTTCTTACAACCGGTTGAAAGTCCTCCTCTACTAGTCAAGCATGATTGAATTTAAAAGGATGATTTAATAGGTTTACAACATCATTCCATTATAAGAAAATCAGATTATGATCTGAGATGCCTGCATGTCGAGTCCAAGACCTCGTCGCACCCATAAATTCTAAAAGATCGGTCTTCACCAGAAAATGATCAAGACATTTTGCAAAACCCTCCACCCCAATTCTACCATAATTATAGGTAGGTTGCTTCCGGGATGTGACGACATCCAAACGATTATACCACATAAATAAATTCAGAAAGTAAATAGCCATAGGACCCAAGAAATTGTTTCCACCTGTTGTTTCTACGACAAACACCCTCCAAAATTTTACCTACACTTGAATTATGGTCACTTCTTAATTGGTCGAAGTCACTTGCTCACACATGCTCAGTTCACAACAAGTTCTGAGCACATCCTTTTATGCAAGATTGAAAAATCACATTCCATCAGGACAATGCCTATGCAATGTTCAACCCATGTTGACAGTCAGTGCACACTATCATTGACAGTCCCTCACTTTTGATTGCATTTGTACTTCTATTTCCGTGAGTTTTTCAAACTGTCACTTTTACACACCTTTTGTTTCGTAAGTGTCATTTTCATGTTTTCGACTGTCACTTTTGCTTGCTTTCACTTTAATTAGTACCACTTTCATGTTATCTTCACTACGGCATGTGTCACTTTCACCATTGTTCTCATATTTCAAGTGTCGTTCACACTTTTCCTTCTCATATAGAAAATGTTATCTTTTAGCATGTTAAGTGTCACAAATTGTATAAAAGCTAGTTCTTGTGTGTTTCAAGGGGTAATCTTTGTGATAATGAGTTTTCTCATCATGTAAACATGTATTTTACTCATTTCTAAAGTTTCAAGCACTGTCACACAAGTGTCATCATTGTCGTCGCAAAGTGTATCTTTAGTGTTGCACTTGGAGTGAGTTGTTGCAATGTTGTTGCATTTAGGAAAGCATGTTGTTCATATGTTATGAGTGTCCTGTGTTTTGTCGTCAAGTGATCTAAGTGTGTGGTCATGCTCAATTCTTGTTCTTATTCAACTTCATCTCATTAATCCCACACTTATTCAAAACTGGGAAAATTCCCCGACCGGGCCTCTCAGCCTCATTGAACCCTCTTGGACTATGCACTGTGTAGTCTTAGTCCTAAAACAATAGTCTTGGCTCCTGGAACTTGCAATGTGTAGTCTCCTCCTCCCAGAACTGTGCACTACACAATATCAGTGCTCAAGCCCAGCCCCTAAGCTCCATAACTGTGCAATCCTTGCCTCCTACCAACCTTCTCTGCGCACTGCGTAGTCTCAAGCATCAAGCCTTAGCCTTGAGCTCTTGAACAATGCAACTACACAGTCAATTTTCCTCTCTCCCTCTAGAACTTCGCATTGGGAAACTTCAAGCCTCAAGCCTCAAGCTTGAGGCCTTGAACCCTTCAATGCACAATCTCCCATCATGTTCTCTTGTCTGAACCGCACATTGAACAACTTCAAGCCTCAAGCTTGACCTCTTGGGCTCCTTAACTATGTAGTCACTCAATCCATGCATTAAGAAGCCTCCATATTGAGCCCTTGATTCCATAAACTACGCAGTCTCTCTTCTTAGGCCTCTAAAATTGCGCATTGTGCAGTCTCAAGGCTCAAGCCTCCAGCCCGAGTCCCTGAGTCCCTCAACTGTGCAATCCTTTGACCCTATCCATCCTGAACTATGCATTGCATAGTCTCAAGCTTCAGTCCTCAACCTTGGCCTCTGGAACTGCGCAATCCTTGAGTCAGTCACGCAATCAGTCAACATTTCCAACTCTAACAAGTGATTTCATGAAGCATATTAGGCTAGGGGTTTATCAGATTGATGTCGTCTTGTCATGGGTGGATTGCATTCATAGGTATTCTATTATGTCATGAAAGTATAATGATGAAGGAGATGGAGAAGGAGACCATGCTAGAAGACACCTAAGGATATGAGGAGATAATATGATCATCAAGAAAGAAGATGAAGGAACATTGGATTATAACAGAGGATGGAAGTGTCGGGAAAAATACTGAAAGGGGGGGAGGGTGAATCAGTATTTTAAAACCATTAAACTTTTCAATTTCATATCCAGATTTCTATATGCAACTTTATTGAAGGGAACTCTCGTGTGTATGAAACTATTATTCATACAACTAGTGTATATACAGTAAAACATATTTTTTGGTTAATTAGTTTTCTAGATTATCTTAATCTAGATCATCAATAATTCATTCAACATTATATAAATAGTAACCATGTGCAGTAAGAACAAAATAAGCCATCACACATAAGAAACACACATGAACACCAAGATTTAAGGTGGAAACCTAATGTGGGAAAAAACCACCGCTGTTGTCATCTCTGTCTTCTTTTTACTATAAATAAAAACTTCTTACAATCTTGTACTGGTGCAGACTCATACCAGTACGCAAGCACCCATCTGCAGAAAGCTACAACCTTCACTCGTTCTCCATCACCCACTGGAAAGGAGCACCAACCCCTTGATCTCGTTTACCGGCACCTACCGGAAGGGAGATCCAACCCCCTTATCCGATTTACCAGCTACCACTAGAAGGAATATTCAACTCCCTCATTGAAGGCTCCAACCCTCAACACCTTCATGGAGCACTTTTCATAAATTTTCATACTAGTTGGACCAGTTTTCCCACGCCTTCCTCCCCTGCAAAAGATTAGCTTGTTTAGCTTAACATTTAAATTTCTAAATTGAAAACCAAAAGACTCTTTTTCGCAATATTTAGCTACTGCATGCATATATTAGTGATAGCAATATTAGGATCATTTCCATGCCTACTTAGTCCAGATAGCTAGATGATAGAATGCAAGGTTAAATTAGGTCTTTTCTACAAGTAATGTGTGTTAATTCTTAGCTAGGTAATTTCATGTCATTTCATAACACTTTCTATTCAGCACTTTCATTTCCTTAAAATAGGCAAGCATTTACTTTCTGCATCAAAGATAGCTTTACATCCATTGTCAGAAGTCAAACTCCTTCTAGTCAATAGAAGATTGGTTTGAAAAACCCTAGTGGCCTATTGCCTAGTTGAGAACTGACAAGAGTAGAATGTTGCATCTGTTGTGCATATAGCATCATCACCTCCATGTTTGTACGAACCCCGGGTTGATAAAGTAAAGTTTGTCACCCTAGGAGTTGCAGCATCCTTGCTGCAATACTGGGGCTCATCAATTTGGACAAAGGCCTTGTCAAGAGGGAAGTTTGAGTTCCACAGGTGCAGGATAGGGGTGGTTGATAATCCCTTTATTGCTGAGAGGGAGCGTTGACAAATGCAGCAAGAAATTCTCAATTTGATTTTAGCTTGATTAAATTGAGAAAAATCGAATTTCCACATCAATAGACAACTTGGATGTAGTTAACTTGTGTGACATGGATTGTGTCACCTAGTTTACTCAGTAAATTCGAGTTGGAGGAGTTAGAGTTCAGTTAAGCATGCACGATTGCTAATTTGTAGCAATCAAAGTCAATTATCTCAATTTTTTTTCAAGTTAAATCAGTTCCAACTATTGGAGGAACTAGTGGAAGGTCAATTATGCAGTGGGACTTCAGTCAAACTCAATGATCATCCAGTTAATTGATCAATCAACCCAAACAAGCTAGTGCATGCAGTGATTTTTGAGTTCGCTAGCTATGATGGAGATTCCAAGGAAGTATAACATTAGTTGTAGAATAGTCTTGAGTGTATAATTGTTGCATTCAACCTTATGATCAACTCGAGGAATTGCGAAATCCATTTTGGAGAAATTCTTAAATAATAGGGGCCAAATTTCTCAAGGAATTGACAAGGAAATAAGGGCTCAAGCAAAGGCAAAAATTGACTAGGTCTGAGTCAGAGCTTCTCAATGAGAAGAGTGATAGATTATGCACTCATAGGTTGTGCTCAATTGAGAAAAGAAATTGTAATACATCTCTATTCATCAGATTAATGCAAGAAGGCATTGGGGTTTTTAGCAAATTTCTCTCTCCAAGAAAAATGTTGTGTGCATGTGTGTTATTTCTTATTGCATGTCTAAATTTTTTGTTCTAAATTGTGAATTAACTTCCACATAGCAGTAGAGTAGGTTTGTGTCTTGTGATTTTAATTAAAAATTCATGAGTAGTTGCAAATATACACCATAATTTCTACATTATTTTGTATTGGAAATGCCTTGAAAGTTACTGCACCTGCTTCAATTAAATCCACCACCATTGCTCACCAATATGTTTGGAAACATGTGAGATTTTTACTACCTGTGTCATCATCATTAACATCTGTGACACCTTTGCCATCCTTTGCCATCGATGACAACACCATCATCAATGCTTTGCAATTGCCATCAATGACAACATCATCATCAATGTTTTGTAGTTGACATCAATGCCAACATATTTCCAACATTGGGTGCATCCCACCAGATGGGAAGACATGTGGGAAGGTGACTTGTGACTTTGTTCTATGTGGCATGCCTCATCCAAACATGCAACGTGATTGATTGAGTGCAAATCATATTTTGGTGCTTTCCATACATTGTGAGGCAACATAGCAAAATTTAGGTCAGACATATCAAAATATGGTGTTCCAACTAAATTTCGATGTTGGTTGCAGAACGAAACTTGAGATTTAGGAAGAATCAAATTTTGGGTTTCTGTAAGCCCGGATTTTGATGTCCTAAGATTTGAGGTTAAGGTGAGCCTAATTTTGGAGTTTGGAAATGCTAAATTTTGAGTTTCAGGTAGGACAAAAATTTTGTATTCAGTAGAAATTTTGAGTTCTATTGTAAATTTATGGTTTGGCCCAAATTAAGTATTTTGGTTAAGAGAGGTTTTGCATGAGTTTTGGCAAAGGTAGTTGTTTTTGTAAGCTGGTGGGTTGTGATTGCAATATTTATCATTATTATACATCTTTTGAGTATTAGGTTGGTGAGTCACCAACACCATATTATGTTGTGTACTTGTATGTTTATGTATAACATGGTGTAAATGATTGTAGTTTATACATGTGCTATTTTGGTTAAGTAAACATAATTATGCAAACACTTAACTATGGAATATGGGAGTAGGCCTAGTCCAAGTTCAAGCAA
>APFE030793999.1:64410-113742 GCA_000404065.3 Pinus taeda | reverse complement strand
CCTAATTTTACTTATTTCTAGAAATCACATTATATTAATATTATAAAAATAATAAGAATATTAAATTTATTAATAAAATTTTACCTTGGTCCTAGGGTCAATTATAGCCGTTTTGTAGCCGTTGGAGTCTTTGCTCTGCTATTTAACATGCTATGCCAGATCTGTCTTCAACTTGTCCTGACGACGAACCACACTAGTTGGTTCGAAACGCGTCGTCTTTCTCATGTGATTTACGCCGAAGCTCTTCTTACAACTATAATGGATCACAGAAGCCTCAATTCTACAATAAGCATTGTTGATTTAGCATTTTCTTACTGCTGTCATAACAGTAATGAATGCTAAATTTTCCGAAGTGATACTGCTGATTTGACTATTGGATCTAACACTTGTGTGGCTTACTCTAGGCTTGACAATATTTTCTGAATTTTGAACTAAAGAGCACTCTTTTGTAAGTTCTAAGTCTTTGATCTTGTGGAATCTAATTGGATAATTCTTATATCTTAAGAAGCTTAACATCTTGATTGTTTATCTTAAGTATTTGGCATTTTAAGTTAATTAGTTATTTGGCATCTTGTGGAATATTGTTGAAGTTTACATTGGTATCTCTAAGCACTTATCTTGTCTAAGATTGTATCACATTGTTGTTAAGTACTCTTGCTATAAGATATTTCACCTAAGTACTTAAGCATCTTTAACAATTTTAACTCAAGATAATCGCACTCATAACCTCTTGCATAAGCATACTAGATCTAGATTGCACTAATAATTTACCTCCTAGCATAAGCTAGGTTAATAGAAATATAGGGCAACCCTTGTCATCTAGCTTGAGGGGCCTTGACAAATCTTCGGTGGTTAACACGGTGACCTTGTAGTCATTAGAGCCATAGTCTCTTTAGCGCTGAAAGCATCAGGTGATAGGATCGCAACAAAAGGTATCGTTAATTAGGCCCTAGCTTGGTTCCTTTTAGCCTCTTTCCCACAACCTACCTTGGAGCCCAACTTCAAAATAGTTAAGGGAAGGTTACATTTAAATTAGGCATATAACTAAAAATAACCAAGATCACTACATCACCATAGGTCATAGGACTTGTATATCATTTAGGTTAGTCAATCATCTTAAGTAGTGGGTGTCCATCTGGTCATTTGGTTGCAATTTACTTAAGCAAGAATTTGTGACTCCATTAAGACACTAATCTCATGCTTTGAAATCTAATTGAGTTAATAACCTCGCTTAACTTCAAAACTAGGCTAGGCTAGGCTACTCATCCATGTCTTCCAATCCAAACGAGTTGGTTTCCAACTTGTTTTCCTTCATCTCATTCCATAGGGACTACCCCCCATAGCCTGCCAGTGGGAGACACCTAGAACAAAATGGGTGGGGATTAGAGTGATAACTCTCGTCCTGAGCATTGTTGCGGTGGTTGTACAATCCTGGTGACAACGGGTTCATGGCATATTTTGACTTACTCCTACTTGGATCCACTACTTCTCATGCTTTAGTGGTCCACATGTGCCATTTTGGGTATTGTTGTGCACACATGTTGAGGCATATTTTTGGATTAAAGTAGGTTGTCCCCTCTATTCATGAAGATGGTTGAGTGTTATTGACATTTCATTCTTTGCTAGATGATTGGACATGATAATGTATGGATCCCTTGCTGGAGCACCCTAGCACTTTGGGTCTAGGTGGACATTGAATTGGCTTGATCATTTGGTTGGCTTTTGTCATGGCATAGAGTCCTTGGCATACTCTCACTTGCTCACACATGGTTTGTTATTTGGATGGATGATCATGGGCATGGTTAGGGCTGCTCTTTTTCTCAAACATCCTAGCTCTTAGGGATGATATTCAAATGTCGATGGATTATGTAATGCCCTCTTCAAATTAATTGCCCAAGGAAGGACACAGTAGCCTATCTAACCCCATAGGCTATAGTCATTCAAAAAAGGGAGGGATTATTATTTAATTTTACTTAGGTAACATTAGATAGTAAAAATTAAATTGGGGAAAATGGAGGGAAACTTGCATGCCACTCAAATTTGAATTTAGGAGGGAGAAGTTTCAAGGAGAAACTATATAAGGGAGGAGAGTCGTCATGACCATCATGGATTGTTATTCTTTTTTATTTTGGGTTGAGGACACTTGGAAGGTTTTAAGACCCTTATCTTTGATTGGTTTTAGTGGTGAAAGATTCCACCCTAGCCAATCTTTCCATTTTTCCTTGTTATAGGTAAGCAAGTTTGGTTGGAACCTACCTCTCCGAGGCAACAAGTGGTTGCGATCTATTTTTTCTGAGGCAGCGAGTGGTTGGAATCTATTTTTCTGAGGCAATGAGTGGCTAGAATCTATTTTCTTGAGGTAGTGAGCACTGGTAAAGGGGGAGAAGATTGGGTTATCTAAGGTAATGAAGCACAGCGAAAGGGCTGGTTTCTAACAATGTATTGATATAAGGCTGAGTTCAGCATGGCGAGTGGTCTAAGGGGCCACACTTAAGCTTTTAAGGGTATGCGACTAGCTGAAAGCCGATGGAATTTTTTGGAAGTGGATTAACACAAGGCCTAGACTAGGTTGTAAGGGTTGTCACCTGATTGAACCAAGGTGGATCTGGGTCTATGCAACACACGAAAACACTGTAGTAGCGAGTTTAGGGGTTGCAAATAATAATGGTTCCATCAGCAAATCTCAGCGGCATCAGTTTATCTAAGGTTAGAATAATTTGTGTGCTCAACTGTTGAATAACAAAGCAGTGGACAATTTCAGTTCTATAAGCCTAGAAATTAAGTTTGTGTTATTATCCCTATTGAGGAACCGTGGATCTTTGTACTGCATAGTAAAACTACTAGTTGCTGGTCAAAGCTAGTTGTTGGTTATCATATAGATGCTTGACAAATGGCTTATGAATCTGACTCTTCTTATGGGAATACTTCAAGATTGAGATTCCTTATGCCATGTGATGGGATTATGAATACCTCCCTAATTGGAGTGTTGGAAATTGTATCTAGGTTCAGTCTTCATAATTACCTTTGTAATCATGACATTGTATATTTTTGTATAAAGAACGAAAAATAAAGAAACTTTTATTTTATTTTATTCAAAGCATGGTTTTCATGCTCAAGTCTAGGTCAAAAGCATGTTCTTCATGCTTCTAGGTCTTTCTAGGACAACAAAGAATTTATGTCATGTATTATAGTCCCATTTGAACTCTTTATAACAAAAGAAAATATTTATTTTGAGTCAAGAAAAGCCATTTATTCCTCCGAGACCAAGTCAGCCCAGGCAAGATGAAGTCAGCCTAAAGGAGGCCTATTCCACCCCTCAAAAAGGCTATAAGTAGAAGGAGCTCGACTCATTTGAAGCACTCACTCATCTCAAGTTCAATCTGCAATAGCAAAGAAGGAAAAAACGCTAGAGGGATGAAGGAAGGAAGAAGTCGAAGTCTTTTGGGTTTATATCTTTTTCTGTCCACATGTGTGAAGCCGCTAGGATTTCTGTGTAGCTTCCAGTTTCAGAAGGCCAAAATTGCAGTGTCGAAATTGTAAATTTCGAATAGGAAAAGACCCCAAACACCACTGTAATTTCTGAATTTGATTGTTTTCTCTTAGTGAGACATTTTGTCAAACAGTTTAGCGACACACTGCTGTAGATGCACTTTTCACAATTTTAATTCAAATAACACACACAGTGACCATTATATAACATGGAAAATGCTTCATAACCACTATATCTGATTTATATTAAGCCCAGAAATTTGCGTAAGACTGATAAAAGTCCGAATAGTGATGAAAATGAGCAATAACAGCAATAATATCAACTCAACATCACAAGGAAATGAGTTCTGGAAAGTTCAGTTTTTTTTCAATTAATTTGCAGCTGGGTTTACAGTGAGAATGGAGCAGTAGCACCTGATTTTAAAACCTGGTATATCAGCCCAGAATCTTCCTTAAGACCAGCCCTGATACTTCCAAACAAACAGCTCGGAAATTACCTTTGATAACTTTTGTCAAACATTTCACAAATTCACTGCTGTAGGTGTTATCTTACGTCTACTTCAGATTTACATTTGATATGCAACATGTGTTCTCATAAAAAATTTCACTGGATAATGATGTATTTCTCATTTGACATTTAATCAACATAAAGTGTATCAGCTACAACAGCAATGGCAGCCTACAGTCAACGTATCTTTTCTCCGTCTTTAACTATGGATTCCACACACTAAATTTAATAGTCCATATACATGTCACAATTAGAGAAATGATAGCACAGACTTCAAAGAACAGGAAACCTGATATTAATGCTGCCCAGTAACTTTTGTCTCCACCCAGACTTGGCTCAAGATAGCTCTAATCAGCTTCAGGAATGACTTTGACTGTTACAAGTGAAAACTCAGGTGAGTGGAGGAGTGTAGGTTCTCTTTAAGTGGCTGTCCAGTAGATGAAACTGATGGAGAATGCTTCCCTTTAATGCAGGTCTAGAAAAGATGTCAAAAATCTCCACAATACGCCCTCTCTCAAACCAAGAACTTTGACCAGCTTAGTAGACAGTCCCACTGCCCTCAATAATGGTCACGCTCAGCAATATTGGAGAACTCATCCAATTACAAGATGGGAATATTGGTCCGTCCTCTTAATAAAACTCGTGTTTACAGGATAGAACAATATTCAGTCCCTTTGACACTTCTTGAACTTGCAAATTGGCCTCAAAATAGCTAGGGAGCACACTGCCTTTTTGGGTTTTCTTCAAATTGAAAGAATAAGATAGAAATTACCCAATAAGTTCATAAAATCAACCGAGAAGACCTGGGTACCTTAATATATCCTGAAAATCTTGTTCTCCATTGAAGCACAGTGGTGAAATCTTTGTGATTTCACTCTTTGGACAAGTTAGAGTGTATAGTTTCAACACTCAAATCAACTATGATGGTTAGGGTTTCCAAAATCTAAGCTTCTCTTCAAGACTCCTTTCTCCAAAAACTCAAATGCATGAATGAATGACGAGAGACCTCTTCATTTCCTTTTTTATAACTCACTTACCATTTCCCTCCAATTAAACATTTAAAAGCACTTTTCATTTCTTTATTTAATAAAGTAACTTTTATAAACTAATTAAAGTCATTTTTAACGCTGGAAAATTTTTAATTCGTCTCTATTGTCACACTGGCCACCCAAAGCCCCTTTTTATCATCTTGCCCTGTATATCTTTTCTCCCCGATTCCAACAAGCTATTACACTAAGGTGTTTTTCCAAGTAATCAACTCGAAACAAAAACTTAAGCATAATTAATTAAAATTTGCCTATTAATAACGTCAGTTTATGGAAATCGTCAGAATGCAACCAAACCAAGAGCCACTATACGAAATTGATCTCAATTATGAAATATGGTAGTGATCCCAGTCGAACCCATAAAACTCCTCTAAAACCCTCTGAACTCACCAATAATGTAATCCAACTCTTGTGACTTGACTGACATAAGCTTAGGGCTTTTTCAGATAGAGCAACCTTTCCAGGTGTTGATCAGAATTTTGCATTATCGAGATGCTCGACTTATTGGCAGTGTGCAAAGGGCCTTTGGTGTCTATGCCTTCTTGGGGAATGAATGGAGCAAGGAATGCTTCATGATGATCAGGATGGTTTGGGACCCTGGCATCATGAGATCCATTAGTTTTGGGGTAATACAATGTTCTAGAGTGGTTCTGAGGCACATTTGGGACCTTGGTATTGATCGGGGATCAACTTGTGGAGAGGTATCAAGTGATGACATTGCTTGAGTGAATACAAACAATTTTGGGGAGGGGAGATTGTAATGTCCCCAATTTTTACATTACCTTGTGATGAGATTAGGAGTCCCCAGAGCTTATGTTAGCCAGGTCACAGGAAATGAATTACATTATTGGTGGACTTTGAGGGTTTTAGAGGAGTTTTATGGGTTTGACTGGGATCACTTACTACATTTCATCATCAATATCAATTTCGTACAGTTTGCTCTTGGTTCCTTTGCATTCTGACCAATGTGGAAAAATACGTGATAAAGTCGGCAAAGTCTGATTTTTTGGACTAGCCGATTTTATCGACTGACTTTTTTGTGATTTTTTCCCAATCAAAATAGTCGGGATTAAATCGAGAGTTTTTCCAAAAAATCGTGAGTGAGGTAGTTTCTTTAATGGATTTAAATTTTTTTTTTTTTTTGAAATAGTTGGGATTTTATCAAAAAAGTCTAGATAAAATCGAGAGTTTTTCCAAAAAATTGCGAGTGGTAGTTTCTTTAACAACTTCTTAATTTAAAAAAAAATGAATATTTTTGTATTTTTTAATTTTGCCGACTTTTTTAATTTCCGGACCCTTGTTGATTTAATCCCGACTTCGACTTTTTCCACATTGACTCTGACGATTTCCGTAAAATGATGTTATTAACAGGTATATTTTAATTAATTACGCTTAAGGTGTTGTTTCGAGATGATTACTTGGAGAAACACCCTAGTGTAATAGCTTGTTGGAATTGAGGCGAAAAGATCTACAGGGCAGGACGATAAAAATGGGCTTTGAGTGGCGAGAGTGACCACAAAGGTGAATTAAACATTTTCCAACTTTAAAAGTGACTTTAATTAGTTTATAAAAGTCACATTATTAAATAAAGAAAATAAATGTCCTTTTAAATATTTAATTCAAGGGAAATGGTAAACGAGTCATAAAAAGGGAAATGAAGGGGTCTCTCATTCATTCGTGCATTTGAGCTTTTGGAGAATGGAGCTCTTGGAGAATTTTCTTGAGGAGAAGTTTAGAGTTTGGAAACTCTAGCCACCATAGGTGGTTTCAGTGTTGAAACTATACACTCTAATTGGTCCAGAGAGTGAAATCACAAAGATTTCATCACTATGCTTTAATGGAGAACAATATTTTCAGGAGATATTAAGGTACCCAGGTCTTCTTAGTTGATTTTATGAACTTATTGGGTCATTTCTATCTTATTCTTTCAGTTTGAAGAAGACCCAAAAAGGCAACGTGCTCCCTAGCTATTCTGAGGTCGATTTGCAAGTTCAAGAAGTGTTAAAGAGATTGAATATTGTTCCATCTTGTGAACACGAGTTTCATTAAGAAGAGGAGGGATGAATCTTCCCATCTTGTAATTGGACGAGTTCTCCAATACCGCTGAGTGTGACCATTATTGAGGGCCGTGGGACTATTTACTAAGCTGGTCAAAGTTCTGGGTTTGAGAGAGGGTGTATTGTGGAGATTTTTGGCATCTGATCTAGAGCTGCATTAAGGGAAGCATTCTACATCAGTTTCATTTGCTGGACAGTCACTTAAAGAGGACCTACGCTCTTCCACTTACCTGAGTTTCCACTTGTGACAGTCAAAGTCATTCTTGAAGCTGATTCGAGCTATCTTGAGTCAAGTCTGGGTGGAGACAAACATTTCTGGGGCAGCATTAATATCAGGTTTCCTGTTCTTTGAAGTCTGTGCTATTATTTCTCTAATTGTGACATGTATATGGACTATTAAATTTTCTAGTGAATTTTTTTATGAGAACACATGTTGCATATCAAATGTAAATTTGAAGTAGATGCACGATAACACTTACAACAGTGAAGTTGTGAAATGTTTGACAAAAGTTATCAAAGATAATTTTTGGGCTGTTTGGTTGGAAGTATCAGGGCTGGTCTTAAGGAAGATGCTGGGCTGATATAGCAGGTTTTTAAAATCAGGTGCTACGGCTCCATTTTCACTATAAACCCAGCTGCAAATTAATTGAAAAAAACTGTCAACTTTGCAGAACTCATTTCCTTGTGATGTTGAGTTGATATTATTGCTGCTCTTGCTCATTTTCATCACTATTCAGACTTGTCTCAGTATTGAGCAAATTTTTGGGCTTAATATAAATCAAATATAGTGGTTATGAAGCATTTTCCATCTTATATAATGGTCAATGTGCATGTTATTTGAATTAAAATTGTGAAAAGTGCATCTACAACAGTGTGTCACTAAACTGTTTGACAAAATGTCTCATCGAGAGAAAACAATCAAACTCAGAAATTACAGTGGTGTTTGGGTCTTTTCCTATTTGGAATTTTACAAGTTCGGCCCCCCTGCAACTGGCAACTACACAGAAACCTTAGTAGCTTCACACGTGTGGACAGAAAAAGATATAAACCCAAAAGACTTCAACTTCTTCTTCCTTCCTTTGTCCTTCTAGCTCTTTTTCCTTCTTCACTATTGCAGATCAAACTTGAGATGAGTGGGTCCTTCAAATGAGTCGAGCTCCTTCCATTTATAGCCTTATTGAGGGGTTGAATAATCCTCCTTTAGGCCGACTTCATCTTGCTTAGGCCGACTTGGTCTTGGAGGAATAAATGGCTTTTCTGGACTCAAAATAGATATTTTCTTTTGTTACAAAGAGTCCAATTGGGACTATAATACATGACATAAATTCTTCTTTGTCTTAGAAAGACCTAGAAGCACGAAGAACTTGCTTTTGACCTAGACTTGAGCATAAAACCCATGCTTTGAATAAAACAAAAAATCTTTTCTTTATACAAAAATATACAATTTCATGATTACAAAGGTCATTATGAAGTCCGAACCTAGTTACAATTTCCAACACTCCCTTTTAACTAGGGAGGTATTCATAATCCCATCACATGGTTCAAGGAATCTCAATCTTGAAGCATTCTCATAGGAAGAGTCAGATTGAAAAGCCATCTGTCAAGCATCTATATCATAACCAACATTGTCATTGAAGGCCTTAACTAGACAAGTTCAACTTCATTTGAGAGCATTATGGTAGGAGGCTTTATGCGAGCTACCATAGTACCTCTAAGGCACATACCCATCTGGATGTTCACTGGGTATGTCCTTTTAGGACTATTCTTAGGACTTCTTATCTTGGATTTCCAATCCTGAATCCTCAAAGATAACGATCCTCTTCGACTACTCTTATATCTTAGATGCCCTACCTCATCCTCAAAGAGCATCAACATATAACTTCTTTCCTGGATTCTCTAATCCATAAGAAGTTCTATCTCAGATGGTTATCCAATCCTCCAGACTCCATTCTTTCCTTATGGCCTTAACAAAGACTTACAACTGTTAGTCCTAGTCTAGTGCATGACACATAAAAAGAAGAACTATCCAACATCACTCCCTCTCAATTAGGGAAGGGATGTCTACCAACCCAAGCTTGTCTCTTAAATATTCAGGCTTCTTGTTTGGTAATGATTTAGTCAAAATATCTGCTACCTGTTCATTTGTAGGTAAATAATGCAGCTCCATGACCCCATCTCGTACAAGGCTTCTGATGTAGTGGTACTTATTATTTATATGCTTCGTCCTAGCATGAAATATCGGGTCTTTTGTCAATATTATGCAACTTTCATTGTCACAATGTATATATGACACATGTAGGGCTAAGCGATCCTTCAAATAAATTTGATAATAACTCCCTGAGCCAAATTGCTTCTCGACAGACTTCACTTGCAGCAACATACTCAACTTCAACACTAATCAAAGCAACTTTATCCTGCTTTCTAGTCATCCATTAGACCATGGAAGATCCTAAATTGAAGCATCCACTTGTTGTGCTTCTTCCATCTGTCTCACTGCCCCCTCAATCAGAATCTGTATATCCCATGAGTTGGATCTTATTACCATTATACCAAAGGTAGTGATGTGGGTTCCACACAAATATCTTTGATCCAGGTGGATATTGGTGGCCACCTGCCTATTCCACTTGGACCCTCACCATTGTTTCTTTCAATTTCCTTAATTGTAGCACAATTTACTATTTTTGGCAGTTTTTCGGGTCCTGAACTTCCAGAGCCGTTTTGAGGCCCTAAACTACATTTTTTTGGAAAAATTCATTGGGCGATTGCTTTGGAAATCACGTCAGCAACTGTAGTCCTCAGAGAGATCTTTCCAAAGAGGTATCATATGCGTCAAACGCAGATAATATGACCAAGTTTACGACCTTGGGAAGTTGGCTGCCCAACTAACCCCAACGGGGCCCATAAACTCTTGGTGTTACATCTCCTCTGTTGATTTGGGGTAGCATCGGATGTGCTCTAGCCACGAAATTTGGAGGAAGGGCTGGGGCACATGAGATCTCCAATACCCAGAAAGGGTTTGGGCAGATTCTAAACAGTTCATGAGATATTAAAATAATTAATATTTTTAATGGAGTCCCTAAGTCTAAACATAGGGAAAATAAAATATTAATGTGGATTAATATGAAACTGTGTTAGAATGGTTCAAAAGACATGGATCAAGCCAGATCTAATCTTAGCCCTTGATTAGGGACTTAATCTTGGCCGTTGATATGTCAACAAGAAAAGTATAAGAGGAGGCTTGAGGGTCACTTGGAGAATACACTAGAGTGATTAGTCATTCTATTCTCTAGAGCGGGGTTTGCTAAGAGAGATAGAATTAGTTATCGGGAGTTGCAGTTGAGGGGCATTGAGTACAGAGAGACAGAGAGGCAGAGATAGTGCCGGGAGAGCAGCGCAGTAGCCAGGGCTCACGCAGAGCCACATAGAGGCAGCCGGGAGCTGCGCAGAGCCTTAGAGGGGCTAGCATTGCTGATGCAGATGGCCAGAGGGCTGACACAGGGTCTTCTAAGGCTGACGCAGACCCATCTGGGGTGACGCAGGGCCAACGCTGGGTAGAGATGGGCTGACGCAGTCCAGAGAGAGGTTGATGCTGGGGTTTCTGGGGCAGATTGGTGCTGAGGAGCTGCCGGAAGGATTATTCAGGGTTTCAGTAAGGAGATTTGTCTCAAAATGAGAGGTATTACTACCAAGGAAATTCTTTGTTGGGTAGGCCAGTTTTGGCAACCAGATTGTACTTTCATATTGCTTAATAAGAAAACTGTCAGATAGCTGCACCGGTTTTCCCACATTGGGTTTTTCCGAGGACATTGGTCCAAAAATATTGGTGTTATATGGTGTGATTGTTTATGTTTCCTTTAGTTGTTGATTTGTAATATGTTGAGCATGCACTAGTGTTTATTTTTAGTATTTACATTGTAAATAACTTGTTAAGTAACATAACAAGTAGGTAGGAATAAATCCAGATAAAGTGCATAGAGGGTTTCTAACTAAGTAGACCTAGAAACCTCAACATGGTATCAAAGTGTGATTGCAGATCATAGTAGGACTAAGGACATCAGCTAAGCAGAGCAATATCAACAGAAAACAGCTGTCTCAACGTGACAGAAGTTGTTTCTAGTAGAGCAGCAACAAGGGAAGGGTGACGCAGTGCTTGCGTCATCAAGGGTGAGCCGGGAGGAGGCAGCGCAGAGGCTACGAAAGGCAAAGGGAGCCTCACACAGAGCCACGCAGAAGCTGGGAGGGCTGACGCAGTTGGCTGAGGAGGCCGAGTTGTTGGTGCCAGGATTGCGCAGAGCCTATGAGCTCTCACCTTTAGGTTGCTGGGGTTTAGAAGGCTGTGGGAATATTGCAAAGTGGAGATGGCGAGGTATTGTAGTCAGAACAATACCTGACAGAGCAAGGCCAAGAGGAGGGAGTTGCTACTGAGGGTTTTTAGCCGAGGAACCCGGATCAGTGGTGCGGTTGCACAAGAGAATCAGAGTAGGGGGCATCTCGACAACAACAGAAGGATTTCCAGGAGGGAAATCGGGACTCAGAGGGAGTCCAGAAGAGAACTTCCAAATGGGAAGTAGAGACTCGGAGGAGTCGAACATAAAAATTCCAAGAGGGAAATAGAAGAGCATCATGGCACCACACGGATTAAGAGACCATGATAGACTAGATGGAGCGTCGAATTTTGCAGTCTGGAAGGCCAGAATCTTATCCGTACTTGACAGAAATCGTGTCAAGAACTTTGCCTTAAAGGTTATAGCTATCCCAGTCGACCCCAATGATAATGACAAGTACGAGGAGGCAATGGTGAGGCCCGAGGGCCAAGAGTACCATCCTTGACGGGGTCAAGGACCATGTAGTACCACACATTGCCGAGAAGAAAACGACATATGAGATGTGGGAGGCACTCAAGAAATTGTGCCAGCATACTTCTGTGCAGAGAAGAATGTTACTTGAGAATCAGTTGAGGTCGTATCAGATGAAGAAGGGAGAATCGATCGACACCTTCCTCAGAGGACTGAACGAGATCCGAGATCAGTTGACTGCTATAGAAGTCACGCCGGATTAGCAGTTGATGGTGAGGACGACCTTGAATGTAGTCTCTAAAAGAAGTCTCCAAAACACTGGGAGGTATTTGTCCAGAGTATACTGGGTAGAGGGACACTTCCACCTTCGGATGAGATGTGGGTGGCTCTTCGCTAGGAAGAGATTAGACGACAGTCGAAGACGGGTAGCAGCAGCAAGGGGATCAAAGTCAAGCAGGAGGAGGAAGATGTTGCCCTAGCTTTTGAGGGAAAGCAGGAAAAGAGGAAGAAGAAGGATCTCTCCAAGATCAAGTGCTTCCACTGTGGGGAGCTGGGTCATTATGCGACCCAATGTCCAAGGAAGAAGAGTAAGGGAGAGTCTTCTGAGACTAAGGCAGCGCCAACAAGGGCAGAGAAGGAAGTTTTGACATACGATGACTGTGCCATGAGTGCACACACACCACTTGAGCGGAAGTGGGGAGATATCGAGCTGTAGTTAGGCAGACTATAGGCAATGAGGGACAGGATCCTCAAGGTACCCAGCCTCTTGGATTAGACCTTGCTGTGGGAGCCCTGAAAAGGAGTAGCAAGAATGGCGGAGTTGGGTAGAGATGGATGTAGATGGAGTGGCAAAGAGAGCTACAGTGCAGGCGTCCCGAGACAACGTGAGGCTAGCAGGCTGCAGTAGTGCGAAAGGCACAAAAGTGTTGCACCAGTGCAGGATGGCACAAAGAGGTGTGCAACGGTGCGAGATGCAGGGAGTTGTTGCAGCAGCACAGAGGTTAGAGAGGGGTCACTTGTCAGTGGCAGAGGGAGCTTCAGCATCAGGAGGGTCTCTAGCCCAATAGGGAGGTCAAGTTTGGGAGATCATACTTCTCAGTAACTGAGTTTTAGTGCAACAGTGGGCAGCACAATGCAGCATGATGAGAGGAGGTGCAGTGCGGATGCAGTGTTGGGAGAAAGGACCAGCAACAACACAGATGTAGAGGGAGTTGTCGTACAGATGCAGCAGTGGCAGTGGCAGAACCATGGGCAACAGTATAGGATACAACAGTGCAGAGGATGGTGGGCAGCAGGCCTAGATCAACACAGGGATCGATGTCAGATGATCAGAGTAATACTCAGTGAGGAGTATTGCTAGAGCACAGTCCTCGCTAAGAGGGGGTGTTGATTTGGGGTAGTATCGGATTTGCTCTAGCCACGAAATTTGGTGGAGAGGTTGGGGCGTATGAGATCTCCAATACCCAGAAAGGGTTTGGGCAGATTCAAAACAATTCAAGAGATATTAAAATAATTAATATTTTTAGTGGAGTCCCTAAGTCTAAACATAGGGAAAATAAAATATTAATGTGGATTAATATGAAATTGTGTTAGAATGGTCCAAAAGACATGGATCAAGCCAGATCTAATCTTAGCCGTTGATTAGGGACTTAATCTCGGCCGTTGATATGTCAATATAAGAGGAGGTGTGAGGGTCACTTGGAGAATACACTAAAGTGATTAGTCATTCTATTCTCCAGAGCGGGGTTTGCTAAGAGAGATAGAATTAGTGATCGGGAGTTGCAGCTGAGGGGCATTGAGTACAGAGAGATAGAGAGGCAGAGATAGTGCCGGGAGAGCAGTGCAGTAGCCGGGGAGAGTGATGCAGAGCCAGCCAAGGCTCACGCAGGGCCACACAGAGGCAGCCGGGAGCTGCATAGAGCCTCAGAGAGGCCAGCATTGCCGACGCAAAGGACCAGAGGGCTGACGCAGGGCCTCCTAAGGCTGATGCAGACCCATCCGGGGTGACGCAGTCCAGAGAGAGGCTGACGCTGGGGTTTCTGGGGTAGATTGGTGTTGAGGAGCTGCCAGAAGGATTATCCGGGGTTTCAGCCAGGAGATTTGTCTCGAACTAAGATGTATTACTACCAAGGAAATTGTTTGTTGGGTAGGCCAGTTTCGTCATCCAGATTGTATGCTGATATTGCTTAATAAGAAAACCCTCAGATCGCTGCACTGATTTTCCCACATTGGGTTTTTCCGGGGACATTTGTCCAAAAATAATGGTGTTATATGGTGTGATTGTTTATGTTTCCTTTAGTTGTTGATTTGTAATATGTTGATTATGCACTAGTGTTTATTTTCAGTATTTACATTGTAAATAACTTGTTAAGGAAAATAACAAGTAGGTAGGAATAAATCAGATAAAGTGCATGGAGGGTTTTTAACTAAGTAAACCTAGAAACTTCAACATCCTCGGGTTAGGGTTTTGGTTGTTTAGGGATTTCTCTTATTGTTCAATAATATAAAGGCCCTATTGCCTCATTGTAACTCATTTCAAAGGCATGTAGCCGCCACATCTCTTCTTAGAGATAAGCTACCATCGCCTGAGCTATCTTGTTTCCATTCTGTTTGTAAGCACAGTTCAAATTTTTTCTATTAATGAAATGAAGTGTTTTTATCCGCATCTCTGTGTTTATGATTATATATGTAAGTTGTAGCATTCCTGTTTAAGTTCAGATCAATCTTAGGATATGCTTGGTTGCAATCCAATGATCATGCTTTGGTTCCATTTGAAATTGGTTGAGGACATTTACTGCAAAACAAATGTGATGTTTAGTATTTGCCAGATGCATCAATGACCCAATCAAGTGTCTGTAGCAAGTAGGTCCATCGGACTAGAATTTGAACTCTTCAACATCTTCATATTGCTAATCATAGGAGTCGTCATAGGCTTGCTATCTATCATGCCAAATTTTTGTAGAATCTTGATCACATATTTTCCTTGACCAAGATATATTTCTCCTGGCTTGTGCCTGTGAAAATTCCTAATCCTCAAGGAACCCCTATTGTAGCAAATCTGAATCTACTTCACCTACTTGATTTTAATATACATTATCAAGTTATTCTCTGAATATTGAAGCAAATTACTTTTGCAGCCTACACTACTTTAATACATGTAACAAAAAACTGAAGAAAGAACAAGATACATAGGACAATTATTTTTGGACAAAATAGTTTGCAGAAAAACCCAATGCAGGAAAATTGGTGCAACAACTTTTGAGGGTTTTCAAATATTAAGCAATAGTTTTGAATACAAATGCTTGATGCCCTCCCAACAAACCAGTGACAAAGAAAATACTATGGAGAAAAATCTGAGTCTGTTTTATCTCACTTCACTTGGCAGATTCCTGTTGATTCGGCAACAAAACTGGCTAACCTCGGCTACTTCTGCGTTGGCCTTGCATTAGCGTTTTAGGCTCTTCTGCCGATTGCATCAACTTTCCTGGCTATTCCGGTAGTTCCCCGACACTTCCGGCTTTCTGCGTGGAGGGCAGCGTCAACTTCTGCGCTGGCCCTTCTGGCTTTGCGTTAGGTCTGTGTGGGCCCAGATTGGCCCAACACCAGTCCTCCTGTTTGCTGCTCTGCCTCCACAGGCATCTCTTCGCCTCTCTGTCAGTACTCCTGAACTATCCTTGCCCCTTTGCTGCAATTGATCACCTAGTTCGAATTTCTCAGCTTCCTAGCCCCAGAAATCAAACTCTAAATCAATCTGTTCTGTGTGTGTGTGTTTCTTAATGAACCCCAAGCCTCCTTCTTATACTTTTCTCGTTGAGACTTCAACGACCGAGATTAAGTCTCTAATCAACGGCTAAGATTAAAACATGACTTGATCTGCCTTCTAGATCATTCTCACCCATATTTTGTTTAATACCCATTAATATTTTAATCTTCCTAAGTTTAGACTTAGGAACCCCATTAAAAATATTAATTATTTTAATAAAATACAATCTGGGTGGAATTTCACCGAAGGGTTTATGGGTTCTTTAGAACTCATGTGCTTTAGCCTCTCCACCAATTTTCATGGCTAGGGCACATTTGATGCTACCAAAAACTAACACTCCCTCTTAGCGAGGAAAGTGCTCTAGCAACATTGTCAAACTGCATGCTGCTTTGTTTCTGGAGCACCTCCTTTCCGCACTGTTGCTGCCACCAACACTATGCTGCTGCTGCTATTATACTGCTACCCATGACACTGTCACTGCCACTGTTGCATCGGTACTACAACTCCCTCTCAAATGTTGCATCTGCTATGTTGTTAGCACTACCACTGCTAACACTGCATTTGTACTGCAACTCAGTCGATGAGAGAAGCAACTGAAATGTTGATTTGGGGTAGCATCGGATGTCCTCTAGCCATGAAAATTGGTGGAGAGGCTAAAGCACATGAGAACTCTAAGACCCAGAATGGTTTTGGCAGATTCCACCCGGTTAAGGAGATATTAAAATAATTAATATTTTTAATGGAGTTCCTAAGTCTAAACTTAGGAAAAATGAACTATTAATGGGTATTAATATAAAACCAGGTTAGAAGGTTCTAAATGACATGGATCAAGCCAAATATAATCTTAGCCGTTGATTAGAGATGTAATCTTGGCCGTTAAAGGACCAACAGGAAAAGTATAAGAGGGGGCTTGAGGGTCAGTTGGAGAATACACCAGAGTGACCAATCATTCGATTTTCTAGAGCGTGGTTTGGTAAGAGAAATCGAATCAGTGATCAGAGTTGCAATGAGGGGCAGTGAGTATGAGGCAGAGATAGTGCTGAGAGACTAGCGCAGAGGCAGAGATAGTGCCAAGAGACCAACGTAGAGGCAGACGCGGAGCTAAAGGGAGCCACACAGAGGTTAGTAGGGATTGCACAAAGGCCAGGAGGGCCTGCGTGATCCATGTAGAGGTTGCAGGAGTGACGCAAAGGGTTAGAGAGGCTGTGCAGAGCCTTAGAAGGTTGACACAGAGGGTTTCAGGCCAATGTAGATGCTAGGAGGGCTGACATTGAGCTTCAGATTGTGCTGGAGAGGGTTTCGTGGGGCAGACTTTCCGAATATCTGCTTCGAAATAGAGAGGTATTACTGCCGGATTATTTTCTTTGTCAGGTGAGCCAATTTGGCACCTAGTTGTACTCAAAAAGATTGCATAATAAAATAACCTTCAGAATTGCTGCACCAATTTTCTCAAGATTGTTTTTCCGTGGACGTTTGTCCAAAAATAACGGTGTGACTTGTGTGTTTATCTATTTCTTTCAGCTGTTGATTTGTAGATGGTTGAGACTGTATTGTGTTTATTTCAGTGTTTATATGAGTAAATAACTTGTTAGTAATTAAACAAGTAGGAGAAATATACCAGAGAATACAAATAAATTTTCTAAAGGGTAATACTTAGAAATTTCAACATGGTATTAGAGTGTTGTAGATCACAGGAGAGCTGAAGGCACCAGTTGAATCAGAGCATTTGCAGCAGAAACAATTGTCTTGAGTGACAGAAGTTGTTCCTAGCAGAAAGTAACAGAGAAGGGTTGATGTAGAGGACTTGCATCATCAGTTCGAGCCAGAGAGAGGCCAGCATAGAAGCTGAGGAGGGCAGAAGAGGCTCTCGAAGAGCCACGCAGAGACCAGGAGGGTTGATGCAGTTGGCCAAGGGAGTAATTCAGCTAGTGCGGGGATTATGCAGAGCCTACAAGCTTAGTTCTTTCACTGCTAGGACGTAGGAAGTTGTGGGCAGATTGTGGGGAGTGACACTAGAGGGGTGCTGTTGCTGTCGAGACAGAACAATACCTAACAAGGCAAAACCAAGGTAGAGGGAGTCGCTACCTAGGTGGATTTCTAGCCAAGAAATCCAGATCAGTGTTGCAGGTGCATAGGAGATCAGAGAGGTGCGACTCGACGGTTGGCAAGTGGATTTCTAGGAGGGAAATCGAGACTCAGAGGGAGTCGAAAAGAGAACTTCCAGGAGGGAAGTAGAGACTCGGAGGAGTCGAAAAGAAGAGTAGAAAGATGACCATGAATGGACTAAGGGATCAGGACAGGCTGGACGGGGCGTCTAATTTGTCATCTGGAAGGGCAGGATCCTGTCCGTTCTAGATAGACATCGCATCAAGGCCTTCACCTTGAGAACTGTGGCTATCCCAGTTGACCCAACTGAAAATGAAAGGTATGCAGATGCGATGGCCAAGGTGAAATGCATAATCCTTGATGGGGTCAAGGATCATGTGGTCTCGTATATTGCCGAGAAGGAGACGACAAAGGAAATGTGGGACACCTTGAAGACATTGTATCAGCACACTTCCGTGCAGAGGAAGATGCTACTGGAGAATTAGGTGTGGTCATACTAGATGTAGAAGGGGGAGCAGATAGGTCACTTCATCGGCAGGTTGAAGGAGATCCGAGACCAACTGACTTCCACAGGGGCCACTATGGATTAAGAATTGATGGTGAGGACTGCTCTAAACACAGAGCGAATCTTCCAGATTGGGAAGAATTGTGGGCGGCTCTTTGCCAAGAAGAGATCACACGACTGACCAAGATGAGAAGTCGCAGCAAAGGAGCCCGGGTCAAGACAAAGGAGGAAGGGGATGCAGCTTTGGCATCTGCGGGGAAGCAGAAGATGAGGAAGAAAAACGACCTCTCCAAGATAAAGTGCTTCAATTGTGGGGAACTAGGGCATTATGCGAACTAGTGTCTGAGGAAGAAGAATATGGGAGAGGCGTTTGACTCCAAGGCAGCGCCAGCGAAGGCAAAAAAGGAGGTAAAGGAGGATGACGTTTGTGCCATGACTGCTCATGTACCTCTAGAGAAGAGGTAGGGAGACATCGAGTTGTAGTCTGGAGGACTACAGGCGACGAGGGGCAGGGTCCTTGAGGTACCCAAACTCTCGGATTATACCTGGCTACGGGAGCCCCGAAGTGAGAGTAGCAGGATGGCGGATGACAGTAGAAATGGATGCGGATGAAGCGGCAGAGAGTGCTAGAAGTGTAGCAGTCCCATGCAGCACAAAGAGGTTTGCAACAATGCGAGAGGCACGAAGGACGTTGCAGCAGTGCAGGAAGGAACAAAGGGGTTTGTAGCGGTGCGAGAGGCACAAAGATGTTGCAACAATGCAGAGATTGCAGAGGGAGCACGAGATAGCAACAGAGGGAGCTTCAACATCAGGAGTGTTTCTAGCCTGACAGGGATGTTAGTGGTTGGGTGGATTAGTTACTTACTTCTCAGTAACTGAGTTGCAGTGCAGTAGCACGATGCAGCATGATGAGAAGGGGTTGCAGTGGTGGGAGAAAGGACTATCAGCAACACGGATGCAGAGGGAGCAACTGTACAGATGCAACAGAGCCATGGGCAACAGTACAGGATGCAACAGTGCAGAGGATGTTGGGCGGGGAGGCCCATCATTAGCACAGTTACCGGTGTCGTATAATTAGGATGATGCTCAGTGTGGAGTATTAGTAGAGCACAATCTTCGCTAAGAGGGAGTGTTGATTTGGGGTAGCATCGGATGTGGTCTAGCTATGAAAATTGGTGGAGAGGCTAAAGCACGAGGTCTCCAAGACTGAGAAATGGTTTGGGCAGATTCTACTCGGTTAAGGAGATATTAAAATAATTAATATTTTTAATGGAGTTCCTAAGTCTAAACTTGGAAAAAATAAAATATGAATGGGTATTAATATAAAATTGGGTTAGAAGGTTCTAAATGACATGGATCAAGCCAAAGCTAATCTTAGTCGTTGATTAGAGATGTAATTTCGGCCGTTGAAGGACCAATAGGAAAAGTATAAGAGGAGGCTTGAGGGTCAATTGGAGAATACACCAAAGTGATCAGTCATTCGATTTTCTAGAGCGGGGTTTGCTAAGAGAAATCAAATAAGTAATCAGAGTTGCAGCGAGGGGCAGTGAGTACAAGGTAGAGATAGTGCCGAGAGACCAACGCAGAGGCAGAGAGGCAGACGCAGAGCTAGAGGGAGCCACACAGAGGCCAGAAGGGTCTGCGTCATCCACACAGAGGCTGCAGGAGTGACGCAGAGGGTCGGAGAGGTTGCACAGAGCCTCAAAAGGCTTACGCAGAGGGTTTCAGGCTGATGTAGAGGCCAGGAGGGTTGATGCTGAGCTTCAGATTGTGCTGGTGAGGGTTTCATGGGGCAGACTTTTAGAATATCTGCTTCAGAATAGAGAGGTATTACTGTCGGATTATTTTCTTTGTCGGGTGAGCCAGTTTGGCACCCAGTTGTACTAAGAAAGACTGCATAATAATATAACCCTCAAAATTGCTGCATTGGTTTTCCCAAGTTGGGTTTTTCCGGGGACGATTGTCGAAAAATA
The DNA here is from genome assembly GCA_000404065.3 of Pinus taeda. Lineage (NCBI taxonomy): Eukaryota > Viridiplantae > Streptophyta > Pinopsida > Pinales > Pinaceae > Pinus > Pinus taeda. The sequence continues at coordinate 93,499 of APFE030793999.1, read as the reverse complement.
ATGGTGTCACTTATGTGTTTGTCTATTTCTTTCAACTATTGATTTGTAGATGGTTGAGACTGTATTGTGTTTATTTTAGTGTTTATATGAGTAAATAACTTGTTAGTACTTAAACAAGTAGGCGAAATAAACTAGAGAATAGAAATAAAATTTCTAACGGGTAGTACTTAGAAATTTCAAAAAAACATCCAAAATTACTGAACTTAACTGTGTTCAACATAATACCATGAATGTTGGAATCTAACTGCTCTAGTCTTTGACCCTTTGAATCTTCTGTGTTGTTGCTGACTTTTGCATTGTGCCGTCTACACTGCTGCCAACCTTGCTCTATGTTGATCAACTCCTGGTCTCGGGCTACTGCATCTGTCTCTCCAAACAGTGCACTGCATCATCTGACACTAAGTCCATCTCGCTACTACTGAATCTCGGGCTCCCGTAACAAGGAATTGATCCAAGAGGTGGACTCCTCAAGGATCCTACCCATATGTAGTCCTCCCGACTACAACTCAATATTGCCCCATTTACCTCCTGGAGATGCGTACGCACTCATGGCAAACTCCTCTTCGTCAGTCTTTGTTGGAGCAACCTTAGGATCATGTTTCTCATCCTAATCCTTTTGCTTCAAGGAACACTAGGAGGCAAAGTGGCCCATCTCGCCACATCTGAAACATTTCATCTTCGAAATGTCCTTCTTCCACTTCTGCTTTTGTTGTCCCTTTGATGCTAGGGCTGTGTTCTCCTACTCCACCTTTGTGTTTGTGCCACTCCCACTGCTGCCATTGAGGTTGACCTTAACTAGGCCCCTCAATTCTTCCTGTTGAAGAGTTGCCCACCTCTCCTCCCATGAAGGTAGTCTTTCCCAGCCCAATATACTTTGGACGAAGACTTTCCATTCATCTGAGACTCCATTCAGGACCGTCCTTACCATCGTGGTACACTAAGGAGTAGACCCCACTGCAGCAAGCTGGTCTCTAGTGTCCTGAAGATGTTGAAGATGGGAGTTAACCCCTTCTCCCTTCTGCATCAATGTCTGTTGCAACCTTTTTTCTAGGTACATCTTCCGCTGTTTGAAAGAGCCTTCATACAATGAAGACAAAGCTTCCCACATCTCTCAGGCTGTATCTTTGCCTTGCAAGTGTGGGACCACATGATCTCGAACTCCATCAAGTATGAACCTCTTCACCTTCCCCTGCTCGGCTTTGTACTTCTTCCTCTGATCATTGTCAGCAAGAACATCCACAACACTCTTGACGTAAGGTTTGAGATCATACTCCTCCAGAATAGCTAAGATTCTGGTCTTCCATATGACATAGTTGGAAGCTCCTTCCAACTTGTCCTGATCTCTGAGCCCATCTGATGCTATCTCACCCAAAATGTCGAACTAACTCCTCTAGTCACTGTTCAGCACTGCTCAGCTGCCCAACAAGTGAGAAATTCAAACTTTTCAGCAAATGGTTCTCTGAGGAGAAAATTCCCCTTCTATGTGTCTTTGCTCTTTTTTGACGGATTTCTGCCCCAGCAGAAACTGCGCCTTTCAAGCACTGTGCTGAGGTTCTGCGTCACTCCCTCTGCCTCTGCAAGATCACGATTAGAAATCGTACCTCTGTCAACTCTCTCAGAGAGAGATTTCCTCATAATCTTTGCTTCCCGGCAAGGACTGCACAATCACTTCAAGGGGATTCGAATTGCTGCCAAGTGCAACTTTTGGCCTCTCTGCTCAGCGTTGCATCTGCTCTTGCTATTTCAAAATCAATGCTCTGATACCATGTGAAAATTCCTAATCCTCAAGGAACCCCTACTGCAGCAAAATTGAATCTACTTCACCTACTTGATTTTCATATACATTATCAAGTTATTCTTTGAATACTGAAGAAAATTACTTCTACAGCCTACACTGCTTTAATACATGAAACAAAAAATTGAACAAAGAACAAGATACATAGGACAGTGATTTTTTGACAAAATAGTCCCGGAAAAACCCAATGCGGGAAGGTCGGTGCAACAACTCTTAGGGTTTTCTATTATTAAGCAGTAGTTTTGAATACAAATGCTAGATGTCCTCTCGGCAAACTAGTGACAGAGAAAATACAATGGCGAAAAATCTGAGTGAGTCTTACCTCACTTCACTCGGTAGGTTCCGGCTGATCTGGTAGCAAAACTGGCTAACCCCAGCTACTTCTACGCTGGCCCTGCCTAGGCCCTACGTCATCCTTTCAGGCTCTGTGTCAGCCCTGTGTTGTCTCTCCTGCCCACTGTGTCAACTTTCCTGGCTTTCTGCGTGGAGGGTAGCTTCAGCTTCTGAGCTGGCCCTTCTAGCTCTGCGTCAGGGCTTGCGTGGGCCCCAGATTGGCCTAGCGTCAATCCTCTTGGCTGCTGCACTGCCTCCACAAGCTTCCCTCCACCTCTTTCTCAGTACTCCCGAACTATCCCTGCCCCTCTGCGCAACTGATCACCTAGTTCGAATTTCTTAGCTTCCTAGCCCCATAAATCGAACTCCAAATCAATCTGTTCTCTCCGTGTGTGTTTCAAAATGAACCCCAAGCCTCCTTCTTATACTGTTCTCATTAAGACTAAAACGCCCAAGATTAAGTTTCTAATCAACAACTAAGATTAAAACATGACTTGATCCGCATTCTAGATCATTCTCACCCATATTTTGATTAATACCCATAAATATTTTATTTCCTAAGTTTAGACTTAGGAACCCCATTAAAAATATTAATTATTTTAATAAAATACAATATGGGTGGAATTTCACCAAACGGTTTCTGGGTTTTTTAGAACTCATGTGCCTTAGCCTCTCCACCAATTTCCATGGCTAGAGCACATTCGATGCTACCAAAAACTAACACTTCCGAACTTCTATTCCTAAGTAGTAATGCATAATCCCCAGATCCTTCATATCAAACTCGGTTGCTAATTGCTTCTTGCATTCCTGAATTCGATGTTCTACCCCTGTAACAAGTAGATCATCCACATATAAGAGAATGATAATTGGTTCATCTTGGACCACCATAATATAGAGGTTAGGATCTGCAAAACTCTTGGCAAAACCATGTCTTAATAGGTATGCATCCATTCTTGCATACCAAGCTCTAGGTGCTTGCTTTAAGCCATATAGAGCTTTCTTCTGTCTGCAGACATGAGTCTTCCTCTAATTTATTTCAAATCCTTGAGGCTGCTCAATGTAAAGCTCTTCATCAATAGTCCGATTCAGAGAAGCTGCCTTAACATCCATTTGATGGATGTTCCATCCCATAGTAGCAGCCAAAGAGATAAGTGATCTTCATCTGATTGTAGTATATCTAGCTATAGGAGCAAAAGTTTCTTCATAATCAATATCTTCTTTCTGTGAGAAGCCCCTTGCTACAAACCTTGCCTTGTATTTATCAATGCTCCCATCAACAACATGCTTTATTTTATATATCCACTTTGAAGTGACTATGGATTTGTCACTCGGTCTAGGAACAATTTCCCAGACATCATTCTTCATAATTGACTGGTATTGCATCACATTCCTCCACTTTTGATGTTTAGCTGCATCTTCATAAGAGGAAGGTTCAACTTTAATGAGCTTCGTCATATATGCTGCATACTCAAAATACTATGAAACCAGATTCGTCCAAAACAGGGCTCGTGTCTGAATCCCACGAATCCAACACGATTCGATGGGAATTCAAATCCTAAAATGGGACACCACGTGTCCTAACATGACACAATCGAATCCCGGTTGTGTCCCGACTCCCGTTAGGACACTTCGTGTCCCAATTTTGGGATTCGAATCCCAAAAAAGTGAGGGTTTATGAGGTTTATGAGGGAGGGTTTATGAGGTTTGTGAGGGTTTATGAGGGTTTACGACATTTGTGAGGGATTATGCAGATATTTGAATTTTGTATGTACTATGCATGCTATAATGTTACTAACTTACTTTGTAAACAGTAAAACTAACATCTAGATGAAGATCTATGTTTGAAATCAATGAATTTGTATCATTAATGAGAATTTGTGTAAAGAAATATCTAATTTATTATAATATATATTATAATATATAACGAATCCTAAGTGTCCTGTTCCGAGGGGTCAATGTGTCTGAATTTGACACTTGAATCCCCGTATCCTACGAATCCTGAATCCCCGTGTCAGGTGACTTAGCCAGAATACCTTTTAGGTCTTTCATTTTCTCTGGTTCTTCCTTTTGTTGTATGTCCTTCTGCTTCTTGTAGAGTTGCCCTCAACCAAATAGGTTTCTTATGAATTTCAGGAACAACAACTTGCTGAATAGGCTCACTAGGTCCTATTACTGCTCAAACTAATAGGGGTCCTAAAAGGGGATCCTTAAAGGGATACTACTAGGCTAAGGGCAACAATTGAACAATAGCTCACTGTCACCTCGACTAAGGCTCCTTGCTCTTTACAGACTTTCACCGATGGGAGGAGACCCATTATGATGAGGATCATAAAATGGATAGGCAAATGATAGGGTGAAGGGTGACCCTAGAAGCCTATTCACAAGAGAGGCTCAAATATATGGCTTGCTTGGTTTGGAGAGGTTTAAATCTCTTAAGGAAGGGCATAAGGGGAACTTCAAGGTTTAGGTTTAGGGTATATATCTTGTAATGGACACTCCTAGGCCTTGAAATTCCTGTGAAAGTTTGGATTCCAGGTGATCCTTGAAGGACTACCTTTAATAGTGTATGGGACCACACGAGACCAAGTGGACTTGGGGGTAGGTCAAGGGGGTAGGGTTTAGCGACAAATTGTATGCTTGACCTATTTTAGAGGGAGAAAGGGACCAAAGAAAGAATTTATAATGCAAGACAATTTGAGGGTCCCAATGAGGTTATTAGTCTAAGGAAACCAAGGGAAAGATTCAATCTCGAGGCTAGGGCTTGATATATCTCAAAATACCACTGTCGGAATTTCTACAAAATTGGAGGGCGCCTAGGAGACACACTAGCACAGTAGGGGCCAAGAGATCGATTTTTTTTTATGAGTAATTTGCAAGATAAATGATGCCTTAGGGGACCTAATGGTTAGGCCTAGAAAAGCAGAGGGAGTAGGACTAAAAATGTTTAAGGTGATCACCTTTGGGTGGACCAGTTCCTAATCCTTTGGGGAGATTGGAGTCGGTAGAATTATGACTATGGTCCTTTGAATTTTCTAGGTCAAGGAGGCCTCAAGGACAACTTTGCTTGGCACTAGGGCAACAACAAAGGCAACTTCAAAGAATTTATACTTCATTTTGCAAGATAGATGGTTTCTCAAGATGAATTTCAGTAATGAAACATCCCTAGGAACATTCATTCATTATACATGGCCCATGCATGAAGCATTCACTATCTAGAAACAAAATTTCCACAACTTAGTATAAAGAGATGCAACAAATAAGCCCTAGTATAGTGAAATTCCAAAAACAATGCATGTGACAAAAATAGAAAGAAAGAATAGCATTAAATTGTACTTACATGTATAAGAATATATCTAACCATCCAAAATTTGCCATTCAAGAAGCTCCAAGACATGTGAAAATAATCCAAACATCAAAATTCATTCGATGCTCCAAAAATTCGTCCTCCAAGAAGGATAGCGAAAATCTCTAAAGAGATACAAGTTCCAAATCCAAGTGATGATGTTAAATTGAATCCTCATCACTTCTATTTATACACCTCCAATGAGTTCGATTTAGCTAATTAGGCCTACATTAGCCCCTAGATTAAAATAATGTGCAAAATAACTAACTTTTGGTGACAAGCCCACCAAACTAGCTCATAAACAAAAGAATAAGCCTCTTAAGAGGTCAAATGATCAATAATACATGTCATTGGGCCTTCTAGGAAGCTTGATGAAGTCTGTAAGTGCGATAATGATGAATAGGACTCCCAAAAGTAGTGGATAAGGGGTTGGCCCCTTTCTCTCTAAATAATAAACTTGTGGTGCTTCCAATGGGTGTGGGGGCACGCAAGTAACCTCATGGGTCTCCAAGTAGGTCGAAGATGCCTGTAGACCATTTGTGAGGGCTCAGATGATGGTGTAAGTGATGTCAAATCAACATACAAGTCTTGGACTATCTGCCAAGTGCATGGTACAACTGTGGGTTGGCTGGGCATGGTGAACTAGGTGCATCTTCCTCATCCAATAGGTGAATCCGAGCAATCTATGAACATCTGTGGGGTTCCATGTCGTGCTGTCTACTGCTGTGGAGGCCCATGGCTCTCTACACACACCCTACATGTGCCAATGTAGCCCTCTGGAGGGTAAGGACCCCTTATAGGGAGACCAAACCCGAAATGGAGACCATCGGCAATCCTGCATAAGATCCAATGCATCCCCTAGCCTTCCAACGCAACAAGTCATTTAAAATAATTGAGTTAAAGAGCTTACAAACCATAGACAACAAGTGGGTACTTCATAATGGCATGCCCTTCCATAGTGGGCTTTCACATGTGCTCATGTCTCCAAGCTCCAAAGAGGGTTAACCAAGTACTCTATTAAGTGGTTTCTACCTTTAGGGGGAATAGTATGTCCAAGGTACATCCTTCAAATGGTGGTGGCATGTGATAAATGTGAAAATTCCAAATTGGAACCCTATTGTAGCAACTGATATTATTTTTCCTAATTGTTAATTAATTAACAATTTATCTGCTATGACAAATATCGAAATAAATACACTGCAACCTTCACAAATAAAATTCTGCGAAAGAATAAAACGCTGGAAGCTGAGAAATGCTAGCACACACACATAAAATTAACACAATTAGTTTTTGACAAAAGTCCCTGGAAAAACCTAATGTGGGAAAACCAGTGCAACAGCTGAGGGTTTTATTATTATGCAACAGTGAGAAATTCTGAGTACAACTAGATGCCGAAATCTGGCAATCCTGTAGAGAAAAAATACTGGCAAAAATCGAGTGAGGAATTTTCCTCACCACACAGGCAAACTCTCGGCACAACTTGCCTTTCGAAACTCGGCCCTCTGACCTTTTCCGTCAGTCTCTACATTGCTCTAAGCAACCTACTAGACGTCAAGCCTTTTACTCGGCTTTGATGAAGTCGTTCTGCCTTTTGCTACTTGGAAATATACTTCTCTGGCACTCTGGGACTCCTTCCTTGCCTCTGGAAGTGAAGACATCTCTCCCTCTCAACAAATTGAACTTGCCTCTAGAAGCTGCTGTGTTGCCCCTACATCAACGTCTCTGTGGCTCTTCTGCCTCTATGCAAATACACTCACTATTCCTGGAATACTTCCTCTAGCCTCACTATCTCTGCCCCTCTCACACTGCTTCGATCTCTAGTTCTCTCCGACAACTGACTGCTGCCATTCTGGAAATCTATTTGCCGAGAAATCGAATTGCTTAAGTGTCCTCTCCATCACCACATTGACCTCTTTTTACAATCCTATGTTGGAGCACCAATGACCAAGATTGAAACATAATCGATGGCTAGGATCATCTCTGGATCGATTCGTGTGAGTTTCTAGATGGTTCTCGCCTTGTCTTAATTAATACTAGTTAATTAATCATATTCCCTAAGTTTAGACTTAGGAAATATTTAAAAACTGGTTAATAATCTAATTAAGTCATTTATAAGTAGAATTTCTAGAAATGATTTCCGGGTTTTGGATATCTCATATATTATCGCCTCTCTACCAAATTTTGTGGCTAGAACACATTCGATGCTATAAAAACTAACATTCCCTATTAGCGAAGAATGTGTTCTAGTGCTTTACTTCCTGCCACAACACATTGTTTCTGCCTTATCTCCTGTCACGCTGCTGATGTCTGGCCATACTGCCCACCAACCACTGCGCAACTCTAATGTATGCTTCATTTGTGCTGCTGCTAACACTGCCATACTGTTGCCAACATTGCATTTGCACTACAACTCCCTCTCATCTGTCGCTGCTGCAACTGAAAGCATCCAAAATACTGAATCAACTGTGTTCTGTATGATGCATCTGTCTCCCAAGTCTCTGACTAATACTAGCATTTGCACTGTCATTGAAGGGTCCGTGCTGCTGTTGACTTTGCACTCTGCCAATTGGACTGCTGCCAACTTTGCACTGCGCTCCTCAACATTTGACTGCTACTAGTCTTCAACTGTCATTCTGGTACTGATTGCATCAACTGCCACTGATCCATCCTGCTACTAAATATTGTGGGCCCCCATAGCTAGGTAATCATCCATGAGGTGGACTCCTCAAGGATACTAACCATCTGTAGTACTTTGGGGCTCCAACACCAAATCTCCCCACCTCACTCCTGGATGTATATTGGCGAACATAGGGAAGTCTTCCTCTAGCCTGGAGGAAATCCTATCGATCTCAGCTGAAGCTGCCTGCTGGTCCTGCTTCTCCTCCTTGTCCTTCTTCCCAAGAGGACACTGGGCACTGTAGTGACCATGTTCACCACACTTGAATCACTTGACCTTTGACAAGTCCTTCTTCGTCTTTCTCTGCTCCCCCTATCCCTTACTGGGACCCTTTGATGCGAGGGCCACATTCTCCTCCTCCTTCATCATCTTTGACTCGTTACTGCTGCCACTGATGGAGCTCTTTAATAGAGCTCGTCTCAACTCCTCCTGTTGCAAATTGGCCCACATTCTATCCTAGTTTGCTAACCTATCTCTGCACAATATGATTTGGACAAAGACTTGCCACTCCTCTGAGACATTGTTGAGTGCCAATCACACTAGCTTTGTGGGTTGAGGTGTTGCCCCAACATCTGAAAACTAGTCTCGGACTTGCTGAACCCTGGTAAGGAAGGGGTCTATGCCTTCCCCTTTCTGCATTCGAATGAGTCTCAACTTATCTTCTAGGTACATCTTTTGCTGCTCGGAAGTACCCTAGCACAATGTGGAGAGAGCATCCCACATCTGCTTGGCAGTGTCTTTGCCAGCTATATGTGAAACAACATGATCCCGGGCTCCATCTAGGATCAACTGTTTCCCCTGTGCGATCTCCTTCTTGTACTCTTTCTGCGGATCTGCATCCCGAGGAACCGCCACCATTGCACCAATATAAGACTTCAGGCCATATTCACCTAGAAGGAAGGACATTCTTGCCTTCCAGATGACATAGTTGGAAGCTCCATCCAACCTGTCCTAATCACGAAGCTCGGCAGTGGCCATCTCAACAAACTATCGAAAACTTCCTCTTTCCTTCTGCTCAACTGCTGCTCTGCTATTCGCACTGCCTTCTGGAGTGAGAAGGTCTGCTCACAAATATTGCCAATATGCAGGGAAAATCGAACTTCTTGAGACTAAAAGTTCCCTGAGGAAAATTTTCCCTCTGTGTGCTCTTCTCTCTTCCACCTCGATGCTAGTTTTGCTCTAGCGAACTGCTACAAAAACCTCTCCGTCCAGCTAGAGATCTGCCCAATGAAAATACTGAGCTACTCCCTCGGCATCTGGAATCACTCGATCTGGAAGGATTGAATTTTTCTGCCCCTCAGAAAAATCGAACTTCCTCAAGCAACTAGGCCTACTGGAAAAATATTGCGCTGCCCTTGCTGAGTAGCGAAGTTCGTTTCTTTTGTTTTTCTAAGCGCTCCAACTAATCAATTGCGGTCTAATACCATGTGAAAATTCCAAACTGGAACCCTATTGCAACAATTGATATTATTTCTCCTAATTGTTAATTAATTAACAATTTATCTGCTATGACAAATATCGAAATAAATACACTGCAACCTTCACAAATAAAATTCTTCTGGAAGATGAGAACTGCTAGCACACATAAAATTAACACAATTATTTTTGGACAAAGGTCCTCCGAAAAAACCCAATGCGGGAAAATCGGTGCAACAGCTGAGGGTTTTATTATTATGTAGCAGTGAGAAATTCTGAGTACAATTGGATGTCAAAATCTGGCAATCCTACAGAGAAAAAATACTGTCAAAAATTTAGTGAGGAATTCTCCTCATCCCACAAGCAAACTCTCAGCACAACTTGCCTTCAGAAACTCGGCCCTCTGTCCCTTTGTGTCAACCTCTACGCTGCTCTACGTAGCTTACTGGATGTCAATCCTCTAATTGGTCTTTGATGAATTCGTTCTGCCTTCTGCTACCTGTAAAGATGCTTCTTCGGCACTTTAAGACTCCTTCTCAACCTCTGGAATTGAAGACGTCTCTCCCTCTTAGCAAATTGAACTTGCCTCTAGAAGCTGCTGCGTTGCCCTTGCGTCAACTTCTCTGTGGCTTTTCTGCCTCTCCACAAATGCACTTACTGGATCTGGAATACTTCCTCCAGCCACACTGTCTCTGCCCTTCTCACACTGCTTCAATCTCTAGCTCTCTCCGACAACTGACTGCTGCCACTCTGGAAATCGATTTGCCGAGAAATCAAACTGCTCAAGTGTCCTCTCCATCATCACATCAACCTTCTCTTATAATCCTCTATTGGAGCACCAACGACCAAGATTAAAACATAATCGATGGCTAGGATCATCTCTGGATCGATACGTGTGAGTTTCTAGATGATTCTTGCCTTGAATTAATTAATATTGATTAATTAACCATAGTCCCTAAGTTTAGACTTAGGAAATATTTAAAAGCTGGTTAATAATCCAATTATGTAAGATTCCTAATTAGCCATGGCTAATTGGAATATTCGATTTTGCTCAATTTTTGCCTTCTATAGTTAGTTATAAATAAAAAAAGTGAGAAAATGGGACATAACTCACTTTTAGAATAAAAGTCACTTCCTAGTAGCACAACGTTGTGACTTAAAGGGGAGCCAAGGGGGCTAAAGGGGGACGCAGAGATGGAGCCCACGTAGACACTTGGAGGGACTGCGTAGAAGGGAAGAAACACGTGGCATAAGAGGAATTACGTTGGAGGAGGTGAGCCTTGGGATTGAGAGAGGCAAAAACTAGAAAGGAGAGAGAAGCCCCCTCATTTTGATCATTCGATTATGTGCATTTGAGCTAGTCACTTCAACTTAGAGCACGCTGGCTGTTTAGCTAGTCTGCAGCACTGTTTAGTGCATTGAGTGTCTCCGTTCGGAGATCTCACCGTTAGCCTCAGGGGACTACGAGTGCCTGCTTGGGCAAGGTATTTCCATCAGTATTTTTGCAGTAGTTTCATCAGCGTTTTGGCAGGAGGATTGGGCATCTGGAATGACTGCACAGTCTTGAGAGGGATGACGTAGTTCTTTATGGCAGGAGTTCTGGATTGAGGTTTGCAGAGGGATTTGTGCTGGGGGATTGAGCAGGGGATCAACCCTTGCACATTAGAGGATTTTGGCTAAGTTTGAGGTAGAGTTTTGGTGGGTTTATTTCAGTGGTAGCGCATAGCCTTGAGGGACTACATGGGTCCTCAAGGGGGCGATTTTCAGGGGTCGGCCATTTCAGAAAAGCTTTCTGGGTTATTCTGAGTTTCTTGAGTAGAGTCTGATTCCAGAGTTTCAGCTTTTTCTGAGGAGGGGAACAACCCCAATCCTCATTTGTTTTCCAGCGACAGTAGCAGCACGACAGTTCTCCAGTAGCTTGGACGCAGTTCAGAGAAAAGCCATTCCTTTGCTATTTTGAGTGTATTTCTTCACTTGCCTTGTGCAAGTCGAGGTGCCATCTTTCTGATCACCTCCTGTACTCATTCTATTACTCAGTATAATAAAATGGCTTAGCATTTCTTGCTGCATTTCTTGAGTATCTGCTTATATTTCATGTTTACATTATTATATGTTGCACCACTGTTATTTTTATTCCCAGTTATTACATTATTTATACGTATTTGGTTGGAGTTTTGCTGGGGTTTGGGGAATATCTCTGAAACGGGATATTACAAATTAAGTTATTTCTAAGTGGAATTTCCAGAAACAATTTCTGGGTTTTGGAGATCTCATGTATTCTAGCCTCTACACAAAATTTCGTGGCTAGAACGCACCCAATACTACAACAACTAACAATAAAGATATAAATGGAATAAGGAATGAAAGGGGCAATCCTGGGCCACATGTCAGGGTATAAGGGTAGCTAGTAAAAGGGAAGCCCACACTTGGGTACATAATGTATAGGAGGGAGCAATCGTGGTGCATGAGGTGCCCGACTCTGATTTTTCCAACCTTCTTTATATGCCTTTTGCCTTTTATGATTTTTCTTTGATTAACTGCTAGGGGATCAAAGGATAAGAACATGATGTGTAAGGTGTAGCAGTGGATACTCCCTTTTAAAGTAGAGTGGTTCATTGCCCACCACGGGTTGGGGCAATCATGGGTTCCTGAATGATAAAGGAGGCTCATCTAGGGCCTATGGAACCAGGGTGATGGCCATGGGTATGGGTTGGAGCTCATGCATTGGCTTTTGCCCACATGCTAAATATGTTTGCCTCGACCATCTTTTGCATCTTGTGGTACATTTTCCTGTTGAATGTGGCCAATTATGCTTTTACTTTTTCTTTTTAGCTGCATTAACCTTCGGGGCATTGTTCTAAGCCTGACCTAAGGTGCAGGCAAGGGGAAGGGGAGGCTAACGCTGTGTGGATCCAATGGAGAAATGCGGACCCAGGTAGGAAAGATTATGAATGGGGTTATAATAAATGGAAGGGGAGTGATATATGTGGATGGGGAAGTGGGACCACGCAATCAAAATCTGGGTTTCCCATGTAGTACCATCCTAAAACCAAATGGTCAGTAAAGGAGATTCCACAGGACTAAGACCCAAGGGTAACATCCAAAAGAGGTATAGGGGACAGAGGCACGAACCTAGCCCACTCTTTCCGGTGAATCCCCCCATCAATCCATGCCTAGAAGTGTCCATGCCAAGAAAACTACATTACTCAATTACCAAATGACAAGGCATACCTTTAGGTTCGGGAGGCCCACCTTCAAACATATGATCATGACAGATGGGTGAGGGACCACATGGCTAGCTCAGGTGGTGGAGAAATAGCACAATGAGCTAGTTGGTAGTTGCAAGGGGCTGCTGGCTGAAGACCATCTTGGAGAAATTTTTCTCCTAGGGATATCACCCACAAAGTGGTGGGTAACAGGTCCTTCAACATCTTTTTGATTTGATGTAGAATCTTGACCATTGTTGTTCCTAGAGATATCCTAAAAAATTTGTACTTCATCTTCATTAGAATCAACTGGAACATCTTTTCATTCTTGTGAGCCACATTTTCATCAACGATGACATCCCGACTTCAATACGACGATCCTCTTTAATGTAGATTCTGTATGCTTTAGATGAAGCACTATAGCCAACAAAGATGCCCTTTAGACTGGTAGGATCCAACTTCTTCCTTTTGTCATTTGATATATGCATATAAGTAGCACATCCCATATTTAAAGATGATCCACACTCGACTTATTTCCTGTGAATGCTTCTTCTGGTGTCACGTTGTTGAGAATCTTGTGAGGACTTCGGTTTTGCCAGTAGACAATTGTTATACATGCTTCTCCCCATAAGAATTGAGGAAGATCTTGATCATGTAGCATGGATTTGACACATTCTTCAATTGTTCTGTTCTTCCTTTCAACCACACCATTTTGTTCAGGATTATAAGGAACAATTAGCTCCCTCTTAATGCCTGCTTCCTTGCAAAATGATATAAGTTCCTTGGAGGTATATTCTCCACCATTGTCAGACCTCAGAGTTTTGATCCTTCTTTCTGTCATATTCTCCACTTCATTCTTGAATTCTTGAAACTTCTCGAATACTTCATCTTTATTCTTGAGGAGGTATAACCAAGGCTTCCTTGAGAAATCATCAATGAAGGTCAGATAATATTGATGCCCACCAAGAGATTTCACTACCATAGGACCACATACATTCGAGTGTATGAGATCCAAAAATTCCTTAGATATGGTGTCACTTTTTTCAAATGGCTTCTTTACGTTCTTGCCTAGAGCACAACCCTTATAGGTCCCTTCATGTTCTTCCTTCAATTTGGGGATGCCATTTACCATTTGATTTAGAGATGGCAAAATTCTGCAATGAAGGTGTCCATACCTTTTATGCTATAGTTTGGAAGGGCTCGCATCTAAGTGAACTAGGGCTTGAGAGTGATGTGTAAAAAGTCTATATAATGTCCCCTCACGAATCCCAATTACCCTAACATGATCAATACTAGAGCCCTTGCCCCAAATCAAAACCTTGCCATCAACAAAAACATTTATATCACCCTTATCCTCTAGACAGGAAATAGAAAGTAAGTTTTTCTTCAAACCTGGAACATATAGAATATTTTTGTGGTGAATACTTCCACTGGACTCGTGCTCCAACAAGTAAATCCAATCCCTTTCACTAGATAACTTTTCTTGTCTGTAAGTTTGGTTGAATGAGAGGAGGTTCCTATTGACAAAGTCTAGAGTTGACTGCATTCACCTGTCATATGTCTAGAAGCACCACTGTCAATAACCCATACGTTTTCGTCCTTGAAAGTCCTAGACAAGGTAGAATATAAGCTTCCATCTATCACTTCTTTTGCTAGCTTGGAGATGATCTGAAATATGAAACCCTTGATGGATATAGCGAGATTCCCAAGAAACCCTTCTCCATAACCCTTGCCATAGTGCCAACTAAGATGTGATCTTTAGTCTCCTTCTTGCACCTTAGCTCTGATTCCATGTTCGAAAATCAGGAGACTTAGAGATTTTAGATGATTTTCCTTAACTTGATAATTACTTGTGATATTAATTGGCCTTTTATTACTTATTATTTCTTGTTCATCAAACAGTTACCAAAACAATGAAGATCACAATGAGACAAAGTACACAAGATATAGGCTTTAATCTAGGGCAAAACCCCTCCAAGGGGAAAATCCAGAAATAATGCTTTTCTTCTTATAGAATCTTCTTACAATGATACTTCCAAGACCCAAGGACCAAAGCCCAAAATCCTCCCAAGCACCATGTCAACCCTCTGGCAAGATCTTCTTCAAGGCAACTTCAAAACTTCAACCTTCTGCAGCTTTGCTTTGGAATTTCGGCCCTGCAACTACACTTCAGAATTCCGACCCTGCAATTTTGGTCCCTTGCAACTGACAGCTACAAAAAAACCCTAGTAGCTTCACATGTGTGGACAAAAAAGATATAAACCCAAATGACTTTGACTTCTTCCTTCCTGCGTCGTTCTAGCTCTTTTTCCTTCTTCGCTATTGCAGATTGAACTTGAGATGAGTGAGTGCTTCAAATGAGTCGAGCTCCTATTTATAGCCTTCTTGAGGGGTTGAATAACCCTCTTTTAGGCCGACTTGCTTTTGGAGGAATAAATGGCTTTTCTTGACTCAAAATAAATATTTTCTTTTGTTACAAAGAGTCCAGATGGGACTATAATACATGCCATAAATTCTTCTTTGTCCGAGAAAGACCTAGAAGCACGAAGAACATGCTTTTGACCTAGACTTGAGCATGAAACCCATGCTTTGAATAAAATAAAATTTTCTTTTCTTTCTTTATACAAAAATATTCAATGTCATGATTACAAGGGTCATTATGAAGAACGAACCTAGTTATAATTTGCAACAATGTTTTGGGTGAGGGGATATGAGTTGTTCTAATGCAGAATAAACACTTGATAGCCTTTGAAAGTTGGAAACTCAAAGATTCAGAGAAGCTCTATTCCATCTACAACAAAGACATGCTTGCCATCTTGCATGCTTTAGCGAAGTTCAGGCAGTATTTGGTAGGGGCAAGTTTGTGGTCAAAACAGATCAAAATAGCTTACAACACTTCCTAGAACAAAAGCAATAGAATAAAAGGCACTCAAAATGGGTAGGTTAGATTCAGGCCTATGATTTTGATATTAAGTACATGAAGCACATGAAGAACATTGCGGCTGATGCACTCTCCAGGAAACCGACCTCGTGTTCACTCATGGAGATCACAGGAGATTGGAAAGGCCACCTCTTGGTAGAATATTCCAAAAACAAATTTTCTTTTGAGTTAATGGATGGTCTTATCTAGGATGACACGTACAAAATAGTAGATGGGGTCATTTTTATAAAGGATGGTTATATTTGGTGCCTGTATCCACACTCAAAGATAAGATCTTGAACGCCACACCTGACACACCACTAGCAGGGCACCAAAGATTCTTCAAAACCTACAAGCTAGTCAGAGGCACATCAGTGAGTGCATGTCTTGCCAACAAAACAAGCCCAAGCGTACTCCTATAGGAATGCTACAACCCTTGCCAATTCCGGAACAGAAATGGGAGAGAATATTGATGGAATTTATCATAGGTCTACCCAAGACATAAGGCAAGGATTTCATCTACCTAATAGTTGACAGGTTGACCAAGTTTGCACATTTCTTTGCAATTTCAACAGATTATAAGACAACACAAGTGGTAGAACTGTTCTTTAAGGAGGTGTTAAGACTCCATGGGTTGCCTAAAAATATAGCTAGTGATAGGAATATTAGGTTTATTAGTGCATTTTGACAGGTACTGTTTAGATTGGTGGGCATGGAGTTGACACTGAGTACCAGTTATCACTCTCAAACTGATGGCCAAACAAATATTGTGAATAAATGGGCTGAGAGGTGTCTACATAACTATGTGTAAGGACAACAAAATGCATAGATTAAATGGTTACATCTTGGGGAGCACTCCTACACCACCACTTTACCATCTATCCATTGGGATGTCCCCATTCAAGGCACTGTATGGGTACAATGCTCCATCATTTGTCGATTTGGCATTTGGGGATAGCAAGGGTCCCAAAGCAAAAGATTGGATGCAGGAAATCCAGGACATCCTTAAGGTCCTTAAGGAGAATCTATAGGCTGACCATAACCAACAAAAGATATATGTGGATAGGCACAAAGTAGAGTGCAACTTTAAGGTAGAATATTTAGTTTTCCTAAGATTGCAGCCGTATAGACAATCTTCACTCAAGAAAAGTGGTGTAGAGAAACTAAAACCAAGATTTTATGGCCCTTGTTACCGTTTAAACTAGTAGGGGTCCTAAGAAGGGATCCTATAGAGAAACTACTAGGTTAAGGGGAAACAATGAAGCGATTGCCCACTGTCACCTCAACTAAGGCTTCGTGCTCTTTAGAAACTTTCATGGATGGGAGGAGTCCCGCTATGAAAGGAATCACAAGGATGAATAGATCAATGAGTGGATGGATGGTGATTCCTAGGGCCTATTCACAAGAGAGACTCAATTATATGGCTTACTTGCTTAAGAAGCAAGGTGATGGGCTCTCTAGGAAGGGCTAAGATGATACTTGAGTCTAGGTTTATGGGATATGCCTTGACAAGGGGTTTCTTAGACTTAAAGATCCTAATGAAGAAATAACTTCTAGGTAATCCTTTTGGAATTTGAGTTGTAGACTTATGGGACCATAGAGAAGCCAAGTGGACACAAACTAGGTCAAGGGTATGGAGTTGATCAATCTAGGAGGGGCTTGACCTAATTAGGGAAGAGAATAGGATCAAAGGACTAATTTTATTTGAGATTTTGAATGTTATGATCCCAATGGGGACACTAACCCAAATCAAGCTAGGGCAAAAATTGGTCTTGTGGCTAGGGCTTGCTATATTTTGGGCTTTTACTGTCGAATTTGCTTGAAACGTGGAGTACCTTTAGAGATAACCCTAGTGCAGTAGTGGACCAAAAATCGAAGTGTTTGGATGGCTAGAAAGGAATTCGATTGCTGCCCTAGGTGACCCTCTAGGGTGATGCCTAAAATTTGGAAAAAGAAAAGAGAGGTAAATTTGACCACCAAAGGGATATGAGGATCAGTGCCTTATTGCTTGGGCTTAATGGAGTCAAGATACACATAGATTAAGAATTTTTGTGAGCCCTAATTGATCTTCGCTAGCCTCTCCAAGGGCAACAACTAGGTCAATAGGGATTTATACTTGAAATTTGTGGAGACAGTTTCAAGATCTTCAACTTAAGAGGTGCCTTTGGGAACATTCACCCAATCCCTCCAAGCTCAACGCATGCATTTAATCAACTATTCAAGGTCCCAAAAGAATTTCGCATTACATTAACCCATACAAGAACAATGATAACAAGATACATGCATTTGACAAGTAAGATAACAAGAATAACATAAAAAATTCGACTTACATGAGAGAGAGAGAGTATATCCATTCATCAATTTTGCATCAGAAAGAAGCTCTAATGACAATAGTTAAAATCCAAACATCATAGTGCATCAAGAAAGCTCCAAAAGTTCATCCCAACAAAAAGTGTGAAAATCTCTCAAGAGATACTAATCCAATCCAAGTGATGATGAGAGGTTAGAACGAGCTTCTCTCATATTTATACAACTCTAAAGGGGATTCAATTTGCCTAATTGGCATAATTTAGCCCCAAATAATAAAATAATATATAATAATGACATGACTTGGTGACAAGCCCACCAAGATAGCTCAATAATACAAAGAATAGCCTCTCAAGAGGGCAAAATATTGAATATGATGAGTCCTTGGGCCAATTACGAGGTCTAATGGAGCCCAAATGTGCCAAGTTGAGTGAAAAGGCTCCAAACATAATGAACAAGGGATTGACCCCTTGTTTTCCAAGCAAGTCATATGTGGTGCTCCCAAGTGGGTGTGGGGGCACAATGAAATCCTCATGGGTCTCCAAGTGGATTGATAATGCCTGTAAACCATCTGTGGGCTAGATGATGACATAAGTCCTCCCTTTGTCTCCTGTAGTGAGACATATCTTCATCTGGAGCCTGGAACCTTTGCCAAGTGTGTGGTACAAGTATGGAACCAGCTGGGCATCGTGGTCTAGGTACATCATACTCATCCAAAAGGTGGAACACGAGCAATCACTGAATGGTGCTGGAGATCCATGAAGTACTTTCTGCTATGGCAGAGGCCCATGGCTCTAAACGCTCCCCCTACAAGTGCCAATGTGGCCCTCTGGAGGGCTTGGACCCCGTATAAGGGGACCAAACCCCAAAATAGAGACCTATTTGCAATCTTGCATAAGATCCAGTGCGTCTGCTTGCCCTCCAATACAACAAATCATTAGAGTAATCAAGTAAAAGAGCTTACAAATCATGGAATCAAGTGGTGGCATGCCCTTCCACAGTGGGCTTTGGCATGTACAGGTGTCTCCAAGCTCAATAAGGGGGTTAGCCAAGGACCCTATTAGTTGGTTTTAGCCTTTAAAGGGGGTGACATGTCCATGGTACATCCATTAATGGGTAGGTGGCATGTGATATAGTTATGAGATGGAGTGGGGATCAGGGGAAGGCTTGAAGCCACATGTCATTGTACAAGGGTAGCTATGATGAGGGAAGCCCACACTTGGTTATATGAGTGTAGGAGGGAGCAAATCATGGTACATGAGTTACTCCGACCTTTGTTTGTCAACCCTTCTTCATATGCCTTTTTCCTTTGATTGATTTTTCTTCATAACTGCTCGGGGCTCCAAGAGATGAGAGCATGATGTGTGGAATATCGTAGTAGGTACCGCCTTTTAAGGTGGGGCATTTCATATTCCATTAGGGGTTGGGACAATCATGGGTTCCTTAATGTGGAGGGGGCTCATCTATGGCCCATAGGAACCAGGGTGATGGCCATAAATAAGGGGTAGAGCTCATGTTTGGCTTTTGCCCACATGCTAAATTTGTATGTCCCGACCGTCTTTTGCATTTTGTGGTACAATTCCTGTTAAGAGTGGCCAAATTATGCTTTTTCTTTTCTTTTTTGCTACATCAACCTCCGAGGTATCGTTCCAAGCCCGACCTAGAGTGTGGGCAAGAGGAGGGGGAGGCTAACCCTATGTGGACTCGGATGAGAAAAGTGATGGATGGGGTTAAAATGGGCGGATGGGAGTGATGTATATGGTGTTGGGAAACAGGACCACGCTACCAAAATCGGGAATTCCCATGTAGTGCCAACCCTAAAGCTAGTGGCCAGTAAAGGAGATCCCAGAGGACTAGGATACAAGGCTAACCACCAAACCGGGTAGAGGAGACAAGAGTACAGATCTAGCCCACTCTTTCCACCGAATCGCCCCACCAATCGATGCCCAAAAGTGTCCATGATAAGTAAGCAAAATCACTCAACTACACCAATCAAAATCCATACCTTTGGGGTCGGGAGGCCCACCTTCAAACATTCGATCATAACAGATGGGCGAGGGCCCACATGGCTGGCTCAGGTGGCAGAGACAATGGCATATTGAGCTATCTCTTGGCTGGAAGGGGCTGTCCACTGAGGACCATCCAGGAGAAAATTTTCTCTTATGCATACTACCCACAGGTAGTGGGTAACAAGCCTTACAGACTAATAAGATGAATTGGTGAAGTAGCTTATGAGCTGGAGATGCCGGAGGGGAGCAAAATCTAGAATGTCTTCCATGTATCATACCTCAAGAAGGCAATGGGTCAACATATTACCACTTCAGTTGAACTACCCCCTTTGGACAAGGAGGTGCAGTTAATATTGATTCTAGAATCTGTCATAACTGTTTGAGAGAGTAGATTGACGGGCAGACTGATCCTAGAATACCTTATAAGGTGGAAAGATTTGCTTGGGCAGGATGCCACATGGGAAGGGGAACACATATTGCAGCACTTGTAGTTGCAGTTACTTGAGGACAAGCAATGTCGAGAAGGGGGCATTGTAATACCCTCTTCAAATTAATTGCCCAAGGAAGGATGTAGTAGCCTATCTGACCCTGTAGGCTATGGTCATTTCAAAAAGGGGGGGTTATTATTTAATGTTACTTAGGTAACATTAGATAATAAAAATTTAGGGAAAATGGAGGGAAACTTGCAAGTCACTCATTTGAATTTAGAAGGGAAATACCCCAAGGAGAAACTATATAAGGAAGGGAGGAGGGTCATTATGACCATCATGGATTGTTGTTCTTTTTGATTTTGGGCTGAGGGCTCTTGCAGGGTTTGAAGACCTTTATCTCTGATTGGTTTCGATGATGAAAGATTCCACCCTAGCCAATCTTTCCACTTTTCCTTGCTACAAGCGACAAAGTCTCTCTGGAAGCTACCTTTCTGAGGTAGCGAGTGACTGGGATCTATCTTCTGAGGCAATGAGTGGCTGGAATCTACTTTCCCAAGGCAGCAAGGACTGGTAAAGGGTGAGTGGCTTGGGTTATCTGAGGCAGCAAAGCTCAACGGATTGTCTGAGGTAGAGGAAGTGTTGGTTTTTAACAACGTACTGACATAAGGCCAAGTTCAGGGCAGCGAGTGACCTAAGGGGTTGCGTTCATGGTTTTTAAAGGGTGCAAGCTGCAACTGGCTAAAAGCCGAGGCAGTGGGGAATATTACAGGTGGAATTTTGTGGTATTGAATCAGCACAAGGTCTAGATTGGGCTGTAAGGGGCGTCACCTGATTGAACCAAGGTGCATCTGGGTCTATGCAGCATGCAAAAGCACTGTAGCAATGAGTTTAGGGTTGCAAATAATAACGTTTCCATTGACAAATAAGTTAATCTAAGGTTAGAACAATTTGGGTGCCCAGCTGTTGAGTTGCAGAGCAGTGGACAGTTTCAGTTCTGTAATCCTAGAAACTAAGTTTGTATTGTTATCCCTATTTTGGAACTGTGGATCTTTGTACTGCATAGTAATACTGCTAGTTGCTGGTCAAATTGGCCCTAATTTACAGTGGTTACTTGAGGAATAAACTGTTGCTTGAGTACTTGATTATACTATTTGTGCATTCAATAAAGATCATCACTGTTTTATAGATTGATAAAGCACTGCAGCTTTGTTATAGAGGTACAATTCTGTTATGTGTTTATTGAAACCCTAACTCAGAATTTCAGCACAAGAGTAATATCTCTAAGAGCGATACTACAGATTACTTGTAGCGTGGAGTGGTGGTATTCCCTTGAGTGCTCCCCTTCATGGGTCCACATTTGGAGGCATATGCACATTTGTCACTGTTTTATGCATATTTTGATGAGTTCATCCTTGTCTTAGATGAGTTAATTGCGCTCTTTGTGACTTGGCACATGGGTTCATGGCATATTTTAACTTACTCCTAGTTGGATCCATTATTTTTCATGCTTTATTGGTCCACAGGTGCCATTTTGCGAGATTATTGCGTACATATGTTGATGCATATTGTTGGATTAAAGGGGCCTGCCTCTCTATTCACGAAGATGGTTGAATATTATTGACATTCCAATTGGAGTCTGTATAATGCTATCTCCCTACCTGTTTTTGTTCTCCTCATCTTTTCAACTCCATAAAGGCAGTGGTTGATTTGATTTATTGATTTCCTCACATTTAGTTATATTGAAATCTGTGCATCTTAGGAATTTTAGGTCACTTCAAATCAAATTTCTGTTAAGTTACAATGAAATTAGCTAGCTCCAATTTTGTTTTGCAACAAAATTAGGTTCTTATAATTTTGTTTTCTGTGCAGAAAGGGAAGGAAAGTTTAATTTGTTCTTGATTTGCATGCATTGAAAGAGCCTTGAAACACTAAAGAAAAGCGTTGTCTACCTAGATCACAATTTTGCCTGGACAGCCATTTCTTGCCAGGATCAGGGCATTTTTTGTCAAAAAATCCTATTGTAGGAGTGTTTGAATCGTTTTTTGATGGTGGAAATGTGTTCAGCACCGTCAAAAACCCCTGGGGCACCCAAAGTCCTGAAGCTTGACAGCTGTAACCCGGATTTCCAAAAATTTCCACCAGATTTTGTCAAAATCATTGTTGGAATTTCCATCGTTTTCTAGGCAAAAACGTTGCCTCCTTAAACTACGTGCTAAAGAGACATTAAAAATACTAAAAAACATTGAAATTTGTAATTTACAGTCTTATAAACAGCCTTGATGGTCTTCTATTTTTGCTGGTTTCCTGCATTTTATAGACATCTTTCTTTTGGAATTGCATTGTGCCCAAAATAGTTTCAATTTTCTGTGTTCTAGGATAGTTTTAGTATGCTGTTTTTATATTTTGTCTCAGAATTTTAACTAAACAGCAGTACTTTCTATTTTGGGTGTTACTAATTGTTTTGTTTTGAGTCTTGACCCCTTCAATGACCTGGGGGTTTCCCCCTGTTCTTGGCAAGCACTAACTTGAGGTGTAGGGAGGCTGCTATTTTTGCTGTTTTCCTGCTTTTATATATAAAACTTTCTTCTGGAATTCTATTGTGCTAAAAATAGTTTCAATTTTCTGTGTTCTAGGATAGTTTGAGCTCGCTGTTCTTTGTATCTAATCGCAGAATTACTAAACAACAGTACTTATTTCTAATTTGGGTGTTACTAATTGTTTCTTGTTTTGAGTATTGACCCCTTTAATCACTTGGGAATTTCACCCTGTGGTTAGCAAGTATTAACTTGAACTGTAGTGAGTCGTTGCAAGGTGACAATGTACATTCTCTGGTTACCTTGGAGCCCTTCTTGGTTCAAGTGTTAACTGGGACCTACATTAATTTGCTCTACTTGTGTTGTGCCAATAAAGTCTTTTTGCAGTGTTCCACAGGGACGCATCCCCTAGGGTGGGGAGCACGCCCCCTCGCTCCCCCATACTCTCAGGACGAGGAAACTCTTGGGGAAATGTTTCCCCACTTTCCACTTTTGGGGAAACGTGGGGAAACACTGAGGGGAACTTTCCTTAGTGAGGGAATGTGTTTCCCTTGTAGGGGGGGCAGAGGGCGCACCAATTTTGTACATTGTTGCTAGGGACCCTTTGAACGCATTTTTTTTTCTTTCAAAAAGACAATGATTTATGACAGGGGAAGCCTAATATTTGACCATATTGCCCTACTAATGCTATGCAATTCATGGTAATGTTAAATTATTAAAATAAAGGATGAAAATCATCCTTTTACTTAATTTTTAACATTACCATGTAATGACTCAGGATGTTTGAGAGTGGTTCTGACCTCATTGGATTTCATATGGAGAACGTAGAATTTTAGATCTCACTCAAAATCCAACAAACTTAACAATTTTCTAGGATTTCAAGATTGGGGGGATTGCAGCGCTCCATTGGATTTTGTCATGTACGAGGGTAGTGAATTAGTATTTAATCAAGAGTACCAAGCCCTTTATGTACCTTGATGTTAGTGGCATTGGTTGTCGAACTCCTCTACCATGAGTCAACTAAAAAAAGTAACCATCACTCAAACAAAATCTTGACTTGACATGCTATGATTTTTCTATCTTATTTTAATGCTTAGAGCATGATGTTGATGACGAAGGTCCGAATATAGGCAATGCTTTTGATAATGTTGGAAATAATACTGAGAGGGGGGGGGGGGGGGTGAATTAGTATTATCAGATCAATAATTTTTTCATTTCCCAAACAGATTTATATACGCTACTTCTGTGAAGCTAGCATGTACACGCTACTGTGATTAGAGAAACCAACGTATACCCAGAGAACTTGTGATTTAGTCAATTTATCATGTGTTGATCTTTAATCAGTGCATCAGTAACTTATTAAACAGTGCAGTAAAAACAGAATAAACCATCATACATAAGCAACACACATGAACACCAATATTTAAGGTGGAAACCCAATGTGGGTGAAAACCACCAGCTGCTATCGCCTTTGTCTTCTTTTAAAAATAAGAAACTTTATTTATAATCTTGTACTAGTGCAGACTCATACCAGTACGCAGGCACCCACCTGCAGAAGGCTTACAACCTTCTCTCGTTTTCCAGCTTTTACTGGAAGGGAGCTACAACCCCCTAGCTCTTGTACTAGCCAATGTGTTTACTAATACGTAGGCGCCGACCTTCTCTCTTCTTCCAGGGACCATGTTTCATAAATTTTCAGATTGGATGCTCCTCGCACACAACAATATACATGAAGGCCTCGTTTCATCAAATTTTCATACTGTACCCATCGAAAACTTTGAAACTCAAACTGCATCAACCAACAACCAGTTAATTTGAAAAATCAGATCACTATCACTAGAACACTGTGCTAAACCCAAAAACCTGCATCATCATTCAGAACCAACTGCAACCTCAAAAATCATGCATTAGTATGTATATGTTACTTTACTTAACCCAACCTGTGTGTATACGCTACTTCCTTCAATCAAACCTGCGTATATCTTCAAAACTACTGAAACATAAAACTTCTGAATTAAGTCTGTACCAACCAGCAATATATTAAACATCTCCTATCAATTTACAGAGCTTTACACAAGCAGTAGCAGAGATCACCCTTCTCACTTATACAATCAATCAATTAGATATCAAACTCCTTATGCATTTAGTTTTACATTCAAATCTAAGAAGACTTCATTGACAGATAACAATAAAACAACAGAACTGATCAGATAGAATAGGCTTTTCCTTTGTATATGCTATTTGGAAGAGTAGAACTTGCGTGTACACGCGCTTTTACCGAGACGAACCAACTCATAGATCTGCAAATATTAACTCATAACTTCCCTGCTCTTCTGGACTTCAGACAAACCCAAATAATGACATTTAAAAAATAAAACAGGTGTACACAATTAGATCCAACCAATATAAGATCATTCAATGATAAGTCATTTCAGGTCTCATGATCCTGATCCAACATTGAATTCAAGGTGCATACAATATTTCAGATCAAATCATCAACATAGCCCTTGCAACATAAAATATGCTTTAGATAGAAGTGTTCCTTAGAAACCCTTTTCACTTGCACACTTTGGCCTAATGAGCTTCTCCTCCTTATATAGTTTTTGGCCATTTTCAATACCTCCGACCAAAATCGCTTAGGACCCGTGGTATTCTTGGGCAGGATCAAATAGTCGTTACTCTGCTCAATATTGGGGGCTAATACCATGGTATTGTCCCGTGGTATTCTCTACTCTTGAAACTCCTTGATTTTCCAACTTGTATGCGCTTTTCCTCTTGCATGAGTGCGTGTATACGTATACGCGCTTTTTGTTCTGTGGACTTGTGTGTATACGTTGTTTTGACTAAGTGGACCTGCGTATACATCTTAAACTGCTTCTCACCATCGTTTACCTTCAACTTCTTCATTCTGATTAATAGACTTTAATTCCATCTTCCTGTTCTTCTGTACTAATGCCCTGTTACCTCTGAATGGATCTGTTACACTGTGGGTTGCCTTTCATCAAAACTGAATTGACTTGTGAGTGAGTTTCCATCAAGGACAACATTTGCATCATAATGCTAACAATATCCCCCTTTGGACTTGATGGCAACCATGCTGGTGTTGATTACTCCAAATTGTAGAAACTGTTAGAGATAACAAGCAACACGGAAATACTCTCTCCCTTTGACATCAAGGGCAAAGGGCGAAACAAGCTATTCTCCCCCTTTGATATATATTATGCTGTCCATGCTACCTTTGATTACATGCAGAATCTGCAGAAATATGTTTCAAAAGAATAACATGACTCTATAACTCAACTAAGTGAGTATGACCTCCCTATGACCAATGACTCATACATACATCAATCACCCAACCAAGTGGGGATACACCATATTTGACTCAACCACCCAACCAAGTGGGGATATACCAATTGTTTATACATGACAGAAATACAACAATTATTACGTCATCCATCCCATGCAAAGTGGGGATACAAATTACATCATATGTCTAATAGGACTCATTGAAATATAGACCATGACAGAAGAAGTCATATCACACCCTAGATCTTTACATGACTTATGCAACAAATAATATAAGTATCTAAAGCCATAGCTGAACTCAGCAATCATGATGCCAACAATGTAGAATGTGTGTGAAGGCTAATGCTCCCCATGAACCTGTGCTACTTGTGCATTGTCAACAAGTCATTCATCAAGGCATCTTTGTCAGTCACATAAAAATCAATGAACAAAGCATATCATCAGACTGTAATCATCAAATATCAGACAGAGCACCCATATCAGAGTCCGACCCACTATTTTTCTGTTAGAAAAACATATACGCTCCTTCCGCTAAAGAAACCTGCGTGTATACACGACTATACTTCATGAAACCCGCGTATAATAACCTTCCTCTGAAAATTGGATTTAACAACAGGATGATGCAACAACTACTCCCAACTTTTGTCTGAGATATTCAAATGTTTCTCTAGAAAGTAGTTTAGTGAATATTTCAGCAACCTGTTCTTTGGAGGTCCCACATACTCCAATTTAACCTTTTGTTCAAGCACTTGTTCTCGTAGAAAATGGTACTTAATGGGTATGTGCTTGGTCTTGGAGTGCATGACTGGATTTTTCGAAACACTGATGGCACTTGTATTATCACATAGAATGGAGATGGGTGGAGTACATGTGATCTGAATGTCTTGCAATGTTTGCATCATCCAAAGTAGTTGTGTGCAACAAGATGCAGTAGCCACATATTCTGCTTCAGCTGTAGATAAGGCAATAGAACTTTGTTTCTTGTTGAACCAAAACACCAACCGTGAACCCATATAGAATGCTCCTCCACTAGTACTCTTTCGATCATCCACATTTCATGCCCAATCAACATCTGTATAAGCATGAAGGGTAAGATCTTTATCTTTAGGATACCATAGACCAAAGTCTTCAGTTCCTTGATGATATTTAAAAATTGTTTTGACTGCTTGGAGATGTGATTTGAATTTGCTTGGAACCTTCCAACAATTCCCACTGCATGCATGATATCAGGTCTGGTACTTGTTAGATAAAGCAAACTCCCAATCATAGACTTGTAAGTTGGTTGGTTTACTGTTGGTGATTCATCTTTAGAGCTGAGATTGCATCCTGTTACCATTGGAGTACATATTGGTTTAGAATCTTCCATTCCGTATTTCTTCAAGATTTGTTTGAGATATTTGGTTTGTGAAATAAAGATACCATATTTTGTTTGCTGTACTTGTAGACCAAGAAAATAAGTAAGTTCACCAAGTAAGGATAATTCAAATTCTTCTTGCATTACTGAAGCAAAATTCTGACTCATGGATTCTTCATTGCCACCAAAGATGATATCATCAACATAAACAACAATAATTAGCAGTTTATCATTTTCAATCTTTGTGTATAAATTGCTATCTGCCGAACCTTTTGTGAAACCTTGTTGTTGTAGATATTTGTCAAGGCAGTAATACCAAGCCCTTGGAGCCTGTTTTAGACCATAGAGAGCCTTTTTGAGCTTGCATACAAGTTTTGCATCATTTCCAAGAATGAATCCTTCTGGTTGTTCAATATAAACTTCTTCTTCTAAATCTCCATTAAGAAAGGTTGATTTTACATCCATTTGATATTCTTTGAATTTTCGAAAACTAGAGAGAGCAAGAAACATCCTTATGGCTTCAAGTCTGGCAACAGGTGCAAAAGTTTCTTCAAAATCTATACCTTCTTGTTGAGCATACCCTTTCAGATCAAATCACCAACATAGCCCCTACAACATAAAACATACTTAAGAAAGAAGTATTCCTTAGAAACCCTTTTCACTTGCACACTCTGGCCTAATGATCTTCTCCTTCTTATGTAGTTTTTGGCCTTTATCAATACCTCAGACCAAGACCACTTAGGAACCGTGGTATTCTTGGGCGAGATCAAATAGTCGTTACTTTGCTCAATATTGTGGGCTAATACCATGGTATTGACCCCTGGTATTCTCTACTATTGAAATTCCTTGATTTTCCAACTTGTACGCGCTTTTCCTCTTGTGGGAGTGCAGGTATACATATACGCGCTTTTTGTTCTGCAAACCTGTGTGTATGCACTATTTTGACTAAGTGGACCTGCATATACATCTTAAATTGCTTTTCACCATCCTTTACCTTCAACTTTTTCATTTTGATTAGTAGACTTTAGTTCCATCTCCTTGTTCTTCTGTACCAACGCCATGTTACATCTGAATGGATTTGTTACACTGTGAGTTGCCTTTCATCAAAATTGAATTGACTTGTGAGTGAGTTGTCATCAAGGACAACACTTGTATCATAATGCCAACAGATAATATGTAGGTATTTGTTGTAGCATGATTATTTTTGGATGCTAGAGGCCACATGGAACTTGTGTGTTGGTGTATTTTTGGTTTAGAGATGGATTGGACTTGGCGTCATTGATCCAGGTGGATATTGGTGACCACCTACCAAGTCCATCTGGACCCCCATCATTGTTTCTCTCAGTATTTTTAGTTTCCTTAATTGTAGCACAACTTACTATTTTTAGCAATTTTTCGGGTCCTGAACTTCCGGAGCCGTTTTGAGGCCCTAAACGACGTTTTTTGGGAAATCTGGGG